>JAPDSC010005986.1:0-35257 GCA_026290005.1 Latrodectus geometricus
CCAGAATTACCAGGAATGCCCCAGATCCCAGGAATTCCTGAATTACCAGGGATGCCGCAAATACCAGGACTACCAGGATCTCCATCCCAGAATAAGTCAGATGGAAATAAACGTCAAAAACGACAAATACCCGGTCTTCCACAAATCCCAGGAATTCCTCAGATTCCCGGGATACCCGAACTACCAGGAATGCCGCAAATACCTGGAATTTCAGAAATTCCAGGATTTCCTCAAATACCAGGGTTACCAGAATTGCCAGGAATGCCTCAAATTCCAGGAATCCCAGGTTCACGAAGCAAAGCATAAAAATATTTTGATAATTTCTATTTTATCCCGATTTTTCAGCAAATATTTTTATGTATCTAATTTAGTTATTTATTTCTTGTTAAGTGGTGATTGGTTAAAACGTATGAAATATTCCCGAAAGGGAAAATTACTTATGTTGCTATCTTAAACAATATTAAAAAATAATTTTTAAAAATGGTCTGAAAAATTTATTTAAAATGAAAACAAAATTTGTGTTAAGTTGATTAAGCTGTCAATAAAATTTGATGCTATTGTATATTATCGTCTCAAAAATATTTTTGTATTTGTATATAAAAATCATGCCGAATTTACTAACCTTCTTGATAGAGTAATAACTCCTTCTCATAATACAATGTGTTACCAAATAGAAACAGACATGCATTCACTAAATATCAGATATAGCGACACATTTATGAAAAATGGAATATATATTAAATGGAAACTCTCAATAACGAAATAAATTTCTTTATTATTTTATGTAAATGCACATTAAAATATTTAAAATTAAATATTTTTTATAAACCAAAATCATTACAGCGAAATGATATACATTTTTATAATATTTCAATTGTAATATTTCCCACATACATTTTATATTCATTGATAGAATATTTAGTGTTTTACTCTTAAACACGTTTGCAGGATAAGAAAGTACATTTTTTAAGCAATGATTTCGGTAATATCTATTTTGGATTCTATTATCTTTCTCCATTAACGAAGAAAATTTCATTTCAGCTTATTTTTTCAATAGGATACTCTGCATATAAGTATAATAAAAACATTGAAAATATCCTTTCCAATGTGAAGAATAGTGAAATATACAAATCAACACTTTTTAATCCTCCTTGTATTTGAATGCTACATATTAAAATATTTAAAAGAAAATAAAGGGAAGTTCCCTAGATGATAAAAAATAGATTATAAAATTACCTAAAATAAAAAAAACTAACACACATATTTACTATAAGTCAAATGTAAGTATAGCTTCAATTTTCCTAATATTCGAATATTTTTATATAATTAACTTAATTTTAAAGACATGAAGATTTGAGAAAAATCTGTCGCGGTATAGATCCGGACAAATATGCAATAAATTAAATATATACAACCTATATTAATAATTTTGTAAGAGAAAAAGCAATTTTCAATTGGAATCATTGACTGTGTGTGTGTGTGTGTGTGAATAAGTGTGTGTGTGTGTGTGTAAGAAAAAAAATTTAAGATTTTTTTTTATTTTAAATTTTCAGTTAAGCTGATACATTTGATTAGGTTAATTTTCCAATTTTTCATGCATTGATCGATTTTTTTTTATTTCTTCAAAAAAAACAATTTGCATAACTTACAAATTAAAACTATATCATATTTAGTACCAATTAACATGGGCTGTCAACTTTCACACTACAGTTTTTCTTATTAACACAGAGAAATACAAATATTACAAATAAATTTACTTTAACAGTATTGAAATATTGTTAAAATTTTGGTATCTATAAAATAGAAATTTTCATTAATTTTTTAAATCAATTATGTTATACATCATAAATGATGAAAATTATTAATAAATTAAAGATTTTTCATGTTTTTCATTATTATTTACCACTTGTATGATATAAATTGAAGGCCACTTACCTGAAGCGAATTTGATTGAAGAATCAATCATCTCCGGGGTTTGAATTAGAGCCATCAATTTTAACAGCCTAAAATTAACATGGTTTATATGGAAAATTCTAGTTGCGAAGGTGATTAAAAAGCTGAATCTAACGACATGGAAAACAACTTTTATTATGGATAAAAATTAAATAAGGAAACTTAAAGAAGAGTTCCCCTTTTTAATCTTTTAAGTCATCTGTATAATTAGTTTTTGCATATTCATGCTGCTCTGGTAGACATTTTATATCATTTAATGATCCAAATAGCAATTTTTAGAAGCAGAAATTAATGCTTTTTTCATGTTTAGGACTAACTGTAAGTAAAAACCCCAAAAAAAGTCATCATATAAAAAAGGTTTTAGAATATTTCTAAACCAAAATGTTTCTATTATTCTTATAATATGAAAAACAAATATCAGAATAAGAATTCAATAGATTGATGCTTATTATTCACAGAAACAGAAATAATATTTGTATAAATATAACCTGACTCGACTAAAATATTCTTATCATATCATGTGTATGTATGTGTGTGTGTTAATGCTTCTTTTCATGGAATCACTCACATCAACAAAGAGAGTAACAAGGATATAAAAAAATGTATTGCGGAGCATTTCTAAAGCAAAATTATTCCTTTATTCTCATAATATGAAAAATTATCTCATAATATGAAATATCAGATTAATATTTGAAATTATTGATGTTTATTATTCACAAAATCTGAAATAATATTTGTATAAATATTTTTTGACTGGGCTTAAATATGTGTGTTAGTGTCCACGCTTTTTATCACATAGTAACTCACATCAAAAAGGAAAACAAACAATAACGCTATGTTGTGGACTGTATTTTGAAACTACATTCATTTTTCTGAATGAGTACCTGAACTTATGATTTAATAACAAGATAATTTTCTTAAATTATTTTTCACAGTCAGTTCATAAATGAAAATACATAAGGGAATTGGTTAATAAAAAGCTTCAAATATAAGATTTAATATTCCAAAGCGAGTGCAAAATAAAAGACAAATATCACACAAAAAACTGTGTCGTTTTTTCATAAAAAAGTAACAAAAACTTATTAGTGCAGTATTTACTTATTTATAACAAGTAAATCTCCTTAATTATGAATATATTGTATACGTGCTCTGATTACATAGGAAATGCAATGGCATAAAATATTGAACGGAATGTGATAAGAATTTATCCACCAACAAGTGTGGTTTGTTTGTCCACTGCACTCTAGGGCTAATTAGACCGGGAATTTGGATTCTGAATCTTTACAAACAACCAAAGGCAAGGTTTTGATGTTTTGTAATAGTCGAACCACTACAAACATTCGAACCCACGAACTGTTGAGCCGACATGTCTACAGACAAGAAATGAATGCATATGTAAATGAGTGATGTTATATTTACAAAAAGGTAAATTTCTGTAAATATAACATCACAGACTAAATAATTATGTAAGACAGTCATTCAGAGGACCACTTCTTATACAATGAAAGTAGACGCTCTATAAGCGCTTAACTAATGTACTTATAGGTTAGTTTGATTAAATCCCCAGACTATATTTACTTTGAATACTAATTTTCTTATATTTTTCTGACAACTGTGCTTATGTAGCAAGTATTATCTTAGTATTGCTAGTATATTGCTTATGTAGCAAAGTTTTCGACGAAAATTTGTTTTTACACATATACTTATATTTTTTAATCCAAACAAATACTGTTTGTGCAAGCTCATCAGAGCTATGTTTATAATTTTACATGTTTGTTATTTCATAAGGTACTCATGAAAATTGTCACTTTCACTTCAAGTTGCATTACAATAAACATTCTACAAAATTTATGTAAATGAAATAATATTTTATTTAATGCTTTATGCTAAGTATTCCTAGTTTTAATGAGTATTGAGAATAGGATAATGAAGATAAAAAAAAATCTTTATCATTCAGTCCAACCTTGTGAAAAATTGAAGTGGATTTTTAAAATCATAAAATTTTGATTTTGTACAAATATAATTTTTTAAAAAAAATTTCATCTAGTGTTTCAATTGATACTAGTATTAATAACTGACTTAGTATTAATAATTCATATCTTTCTCTTTTAATTTGAAAAATTGATATGTTTTAGCTCTGTCCAAGTACATTAAAATATCATCAAAAAATCGTAATTCATTAACTTTTTTACTTTATGTTTATTACTTGAACATATTTATTAATATTTACATGAATCACAGCGCATAAATGACTTATTAATACATAATAATATGATTTATATGACAACTGAAGTATTCTTATAATTATTTTGATAAGTTTGGAAAATTGCTGATTTAAAAAAAAAAAAAAAAGAAACTTACAATCTCAGAAAGAACAGGTCTACAATAAAATTATGTCTAAACTTTAGAGATAGCAATTATTAACAATTAAAAATGAGTGTAACAGCAAATAAATAATATTATTTCTATTTTTAAGTAAATTTTAGCCTGTGCGATTTGAGATATACTACACATTTATTCCGAAGTTGGAAAATTCGACTCAATATGATAAGTTTTATTTCGTTCTTCTAACCAAATATCCTTGCATCAAATCACCACTTTTTATTTTATAAACTATGTCACACAAAGATGCTGAAAAGAGGGCAACAAACGGAATACATAATTAGAAATAAATTCATTTAATTCAATAGACGAAGTTTCGTGTGTGTTACTCCAGGTATCCAAAAATCAAGAGAAAAAATCGCAGGCTATGGTGTTTATCACACTAGTTTGTGCCGCCATCTATAAGCAGTAAATTAAAATAAAACAATTCAAGTAAATATATTAATTTTCATTTAATAATGACTATAATGTTATTTCCATTCTATTGTTATGGAAAGAATTTCCATTTTTAACAATATATCATGTAAAAACACACAGAAATATCTTTTCACATGCAATATCATGTAAACACACATTTCTGCATAAATATTAAAAAGCTATCTTATTTTATACTTCTTCGCTAATTTTTTTTATTTAATTTTATTAAATGGTATACAAAGTTATAAAACAGCTTATTGTTCATTAGCTAACTCTAATTAATTTATAAGTAATTTCATATAAATGCGTAATGTGCGGAATTTAATTTCTAAGAAAGAAGAAAAAATATGAAAGAAATTAAATTCGCTAATTTTTTTATTTAATTTTATTAAATGACACAAAGTTATAAAATAGCTTACAGTATATTTGCTAACTCTAATTATTTTATAAATAATTTTATATAAATGCGTAATGGGCGGAATTTAATTTCCGTGAAAGAAGTAGTAAATACGGTGTAGTAAATTAGTGCAAATATGGATTAATACTATCATGTTGAATTACAATAATACAAACAGTATAGTATTTGAAATTTTTATTTAAAAGTAATTTTAATTAAAATAAATTATAAATAGTATTCCAAAATAATATTTATAGTTTCCTAGTAAGAGAAAGAATTTCATGCACAAATCCTCATATATTTTATTCTTTTAATTACATTTTGATTATAATATAATAATCTTCCTAATATCTTTTTTTGGAAAATTGATATATTTAACTTCTAGAACACAGCATGCAAAGACTAACAAGTTGGTTAACATATAATAATAACGAAAAAAATATAAAGATCTATAGATATAATTTTATATTCTTGAATATTAATATATAATAGCTAATACACTTTTCTTAAAGTAACGGTATAAAAAATAATATAAAATATAATCTCTCTAATCATAAAATCCTTAAAGAACTTTATAATTTTTTAACTGTAATAACGCTATTTTCATATTTGAATAACATACTTTATAAATTGGTGTCCAAAATTAAAATCACAAATGTAAAAATAAGATATTTCGATAAAAAAAATGGTTTAATGTATGAAAATTTGTTAAACTAATACCTTATGCTGTAAGACCAAAATAATTACAAGCAATTTGCAGTTTAAGGTAAACTGAAAAGCAAATGAAAACAACATTGTTTAAAATATGATGCATCATATGAACCTGTTTTTATTGCTTTGTCTTTTACAGCAATTTTTATAACTTCTTATAATATGAGGTTTGGCCACTTTGTACACCTACACAAACGTTACAGTCAACTCTGATACCATTAATAAGGATATTACTTAACGATTGTGGCAGAAATTTTCGTTCTTCCAAAAGCACCGTTTCCATTTCCCGGAACTCTTGGAAGAGGCTTGTTGATATTCAGTGGCTTTTACTAGCAAATGCCACAAGTGCGTTAAGGAGCTGAATTCCAACGGCCACCTATCACTAGCAGCCGAGAAGACAGGCATATTATCAGCATGGCCGTAATGGATCGTGCAACCACGTCACGAGCCGTGAGTCAAGAAACGGGGTCGTTTGGAAGACAACAAGTGTCTGCACGAACAGTTCGACGACGTTTGCAGCAGCATGGACTCTCAGCTCGGAGACCATGGCTGCGGCTTCCCTTGACGATGCGTCATAGACAAGAGCGCCTTCAATGGTGTGATCAACGATGAACCTGGACGCACGAATAGCGAGACGTCATCTTTTCAGATGAATCCAGGTTCTGTGTACAGCATCATGATGGTCGCATCCGTGTTTGGCGGCATCGTGGTGAACGCACACTGGCAGCTTGCATTCGTCATCATCATAATGGCCCATCACCTGGCGTGATGGTATGGGGTGCCATTGGATACACGTCTCGGTCACCTCTTGTTCGCATTGACGGTGCTTTGAACATTACACGTTACATTTCTGGTGTGTTACGACCCGTGGCTCTACCCTTTATTCGAGCCCTGCGAAACCCTACGTTTCAGCAGTATAATGCCCGACCATATGTTGCCGATATTGTATGGACCTTTCTTGATACGGAACATGCTCGGCTGTTGCCCTGGCCAGCACGTTCTCCAGATCTTTCACCAATAGATCTTGTCAATGGTTGCCGAGCGACTGGCTCGTCACCAAACGCCAGTCACTACGGTTGATGAACTGTGGCATCGTGTTGAAGCTGCATGGGCATCTGTACCTGTACATGCAATCCAATCTCTGTTTGACTCAATGCCCAGGCGTATAACTGCTGTTATTACTGCCAGAGGTGGTTGTTCTATGTACTGATTTCTCAGGATCTATCTAGCCAAATTTTTTGAAAATTTAATCACTTGTTATTTCTAGTATAATATATTTGTCCAATAAATATCATTTTGTTATCAGCATTTCTTCCTGGTGTAGCAATTTTAATGGCTAGTAGTGTACAAAGCTTTAGATAGAAATTGCTGTTTTTAATCAGTATATAATATTTTGTTATTTTAAATACCTATTAATATCATAAATATATAACTTGTTTATTTTAAGCAGAAACACTAATATATTTTAGATTGTAAAATATGTTATTTGAATAATATATTTTTTCATCTAAATTTAATAATTACAATATGGGAAATTTAATAAAATATTTGAAATTTAAGTTTACTTTTGGTAATTTTTAATTAATTAAAGATTATAAAGGAAAACAATATTAACACAAAAACAATTTGTTTATTTGTCTCAAACAAAAAAATTTGGGGGGAAAAATACCGATCATTTTACATGCAAACTCTTACGAAAAAAACATGTATTAAAAATATAATGGAGGAAAAACTCATCAACTTTGTTGTTGTTATTACTTACGTCATTTGGCGAAGCCAAGCCAACGCGTTAGGAACTGGGCGAGTGAAGTCATAAAGAGCGTCTTTCGTTTTTTTTTAACAGAACAACCCCTACGTACACTCTCCTTAGTACGACTTGGCTCATAGACACAGCACCATTAGGGTCTTCCAATTTTGAGTTTGAAAGCCAGAAAAGACCCAAGGCCTGGCTCCTAACACCCCCAGATCTATTATGGAATGGAAACGTGGAGAACATTGCAATCAGACATATTTTACGTCCCCCAGTCGTAATTTGTGAACACGATGGATCTTCAGAAAAGCTGGGGTTAACGGTTCCGTTAACGGTAACGAAGCCCTAACCAACCAGGCTACCACAGCTTTAAACTTAGGAAGAAAATTTTATGAGCAAAATTTGCACAAAAATAAATCCTACTTTTTATTAACATGTTTTAAAAAGTATCTACAGTTATGTAAGTACAGTTCTATTGAACATTGCCGAATGTAAACACTTTTTATGACACAAAAATAGATTTTACACACTTAGTAGGAACAATCATTATTAATTATGATGTACGCCAAGTGATGCAATTTTGACATTATTAAATATAACTGTAATCAGAAATCTCATCCCGGCTCTTACACTTACAACTAAAAGGAAATTTTTTATAATAGAACCTTGATTTTGCTAACCTCACTTGAGTGAATTCCTTAGTTTATCATTCTTTAAGTCCTGGAGAAATTTAATGGGAAAAACTTAGGCTGAAAAACATGTTTGCGTATTTTAATAAAATTTTATTTTAAATTCCTATATACCAATGTTTTAATAGCTGTATTATTAATATAACTATAGAAACACTGATATATAGGAATTTAAAATTCTTTAAATTTGCTTGAACATTTTTCAAATGTAACATGTTTGGGAGCATAGATAATAAATAACGTATTCTGTAGCGGCTATAATTACAGTTACCTTCCCTGTAAAACCTAGGATAAATGGCGCTAGGCGCAACAAGGAAGTTTCGCCGACAATATTCTTTCTTCTCTTTTATTTGTTATGTATTAGTTTTTTGTAGTTGCAGGTGTTCTATTATTAGCTCCTTGATGTGATTATTAGTTTGGATATAAGATAGTCACATAATTTAACTTTTAATTGATAAAAAATAAAAAGCATGGACTTTTTGGGCATCATTTTAGGATTCTTCCGGACTTAAAACGTGAAGTAAATATTGAAAACATCTCTTATCAAATAACGATTCTGGGAAAGAAAACTTAGAGTAATTGTTTGGCAATGGAAAAAATGAAAATAAATCAATATGGATATCTTTTACCTATTTAATACTTTTTAAATTATTTTAAAAAATTAAAAATGTCTTAAAATTTTCTTTAACAGATATTTCCATTTTTCCTCCAGGAAAATTTAAATGGGTCTGTAATATATTGATGTAATTGTCTCTTCTTGGCAATCCATTATGCTTTTGAATTTTTCATCATCAAAGTCAGGTTTTCCTTAGTAGATGTTAAACGATTTTTTATTTAAAAAATTGTTGACTGCATACATGAAAAGATTACTTGAATCAAAAAATTAATTATTTATTTGACTAATTTTTACCGCACATAGAAATTTTTAAGTATTTTATATTGTAAATTATGAATAAATTGTATTAACTATAAGACACATATATTGCATTTCCTCTTGCAATTCAGCAGAATTGAATTTATTTAATGCAAGAAATTTTTGGTGAGTTATTTTCAAATTAATTTTATAGCAACAGCCTATTTCAAATATATTTGAAATCGAAAGTATTTGATACATATCGTAGAAATTTATAAATGTCTCAAATCATTTTAATCACTTTAAAATTAATTTTTATTTTAATTTTATATAATTTAAAAAATTAAAATAAATTTTAATTTTTAAGTTATTTAATGCTTATAATTAACACACGAGTCACAAAATAATTACATAAATTTTTAAATTGTATTTATTTATATAAATATTTTAAATTCCTTTAATGTAAGAGATATTATTTTAATATTCTCATGGGTAATAAGAAATGATTTGAAAAATTAACTGTTTAATTATCTGCTTGCTGCATATTATTTCAAATAATTTCATTAATTTATTTTCTTTAAGTAGCATGTTCACTTTTTAATTCTTGTAAAAGTAAAATAATTATTTGATATCCTAATTAATTTGAAAAGCAACATAATTTATAATAATTTGTACAAAATAATAATAATTTATAAAAAATGCCATCTAATAAAAAAACTGCATGGCTCACTGAATGTTAATAATGAGATCGTGATATTTACCCCCGTATTCACCATTAACCTTGAGCAAGAGGTTAACCGATATTTCAATAACCGCCAGGTAACAACATCAATAGGGTAATTAGAAAGTGGTATTCACTGATAACCTGACAAAAAAAGTAACTGAACCAATGGTAATATTCAATCCATAAGTCAAATATCAAAAGCTCATTGGTCAAATTAGTCACATGATTAAATACCTACGAAAATGTCATGTAGAATAGTACCAAATAACTGAATTAGAAAATTTATTATCCCTTCTTTGCATAATGGTGAAAATTTCCATCATAACCTATAATGCCCAAAAATTATATAAAAGAACAAGTTCACTTTAAGTTGATCGCTTTTAATGATCGTGTAATCACTTTTTAATGTCCATTGCATAAAAAGAAACATAGCTGTCAAAAATAAACAAGTGTCATTATCAGTGAAACGAGCTTAAAGTTGTCTCATTCCGCTGTTTGTTGTAGTTGCAATAAAAGTATGATTTCGTTTATAATTTTGTTTTATTATATTAGAGTTTCTATTGCTAAAAAATTGAAAATGAGTGGAAGAAAGGTTTGTAGCACGTGTTTCTGTTATTTTCTTCTTTAGTACTAAGCTAATGATCTAACTTTGGATGATGATGGAAATTTTGAGCATATTGCTTTTTGCTAAATTTATACTATAAATATGTACTAAGATTTTTTTAACCATTTTTCCTTTAATTTTGAACATGATTTATATCAACTTGATTTATTTCACCAATAAAGAAAAAATCATGCAAAGAAGGGTTAAATAATATTTGTGCCATTATTTATTTTATATCTCTAAACACACAATGGAAATACTTTAGTTTAGTGTTCTTTTTATAAATTTCATTAGCCATTCTCTACAAGATTATACTTTTCTAATACAATTATATATTCTTCAATTTAAATGTTATTCTTCATAATTCAATATATTGCTATTAAATTATTTGATGTATATTATTTCACTATATTTTTATACCCATGAAATTTAAAAAAAAATAATTTTGCACACCAAATACTTTTATTTTTGTTTAAATAAACATCCAAATGCACAGTATTCAATAAATTTATATGTAGAAAAAATATTATGAATGTTACTTTTGAGTAGTTTGTAACGCAATAAAACATATTTAGTAAATGCAATTTTTTTTTAAAAATTATACAAGAAATCAAAATTTATATATGATATAACCTATTATTCAATTAACACTTTTTACTAATTTTTTTTAAATAATGTAAATAATTTGACATTTTTTATAAAAGCAAAACATCTAATTGAAATTAATATTTGCTCCATTTTTTATGAATTACAAAACCACATACCTTACTTCAAAGAATCACTTTAAAGTATTTAACACCAATCAAAGCAAAATAAGGCACTTAGTTAAATAAGAAAAATTATCTTTTATATGTATTAAATAAAAATCTTAAATTATTCACCATTGCATTCTGCATTAATTTTTACGAATATTAATAAAGAAGAGGATTAATTTATTATTTGTTTAGTAAAAGATAAAATTAGCAAGAGTAATATCTATATACACACACACAAAATTGAAAAAAATGTTTGAGTAGATATTAAATCCCTAATTCAAAATTAAATCCCAAGAGATAAAAAATTATATATTTTACTTTTTCTTAAACGTTTAAGTATTTTACTTTTTTTTAAATTAAGAATGATTTTCAGTGGTTAAAATTTTGTAATAATTATTGGAGCTATAGCACATTAATTAGTGCATGCAAAATGTATATAGATTTGGTATCAACAAAAATAAAACACAATCAATACATATTTCTAAATTCAGAGCATTCCAACAAAGAAAATATGGAATTAACTAATGAAAGATTAATTTTCTTAGAAAATATGTGATAAAAGCATTTTGAAAATATTTTGTACAAACACAAATTTATACAATATTATCAATTCGAAAGTAAAAATTTTAGCAACATTTTAAAGTAAAGAAAACAGTCGAATAATTAAAGGAAAAATATTACTTTTTAACAATGTATAATTTTAATTATATTGTAAAACTAAGTAACAAAATCAGTTTATTAAAACCATAGTTTTTAAAAATTAGCGAATTAACTAACAAAAGATAATTTGTATATTTCGTTTATGTAAATACAAATTTTTTAAAATTCCCACTTCTCATGAAAATAAAATAAAATCTTATTCCAGCATTTAACAGGAAATTATAAAATACATTAGTTTTAATTAAAGTTTTATTATCATCTTATTGATATTATAAAAAAAATACCTCTTCAATATGGAAAATGGCTCACATGAGTAGTTCACTATAGATATTTCATCAAAGGAAAGAAAATGGGATTTAATAGGAAACACGATTGACAAAATGGAGTACTACAAATTTCTATATGATTTAGAAGATTTCCGATTAATTGTTCTAATTTGCATTTTTAAATTTTTGGAAAATGTAGGAATTTTGTCATATTTGATAGCACTCTTCATCATTACATAATTATAAAATAAAAAAAATAAAGGTACAAATTTTATATTTATACGATTACGTTTATTTAAGGTTGTTTATTTAAAACATTGTTACATTTTTCCCTATATTTTTACATGTTATTATTCAGAAAGAATCAATTTACACAAATTAGAATTGTTGTCAAAATTACAATCTCTACGTCATTAACTAGGCAAGGAAATTTTTCCAAATATTGATAGTGATTGTAAAGCTCATGTTTGCAACTAATTTTTTTTCTATAGCTTTAAGCTTATAAATCATTTTAAGAATATTATAGAAGTGAATAAAAGTGTTACATTGCAATATTTTATATGAAATCTATCATTCACATATCAGAATGTAAGTCTGCCAAAAAAAAAAAAATTCTTTTCTTTACAGAAGAGTTGAAAGTATTCAAACTAACTGTTCAATTATGAAATGATATTGAATTTTACTTTAATTCAATTAATGGTTAATGTTGATTCCATTAATTGAATTAATGTAATGAAACGTAAAGTCAATTATTTAGGCAAAAATTTAGATACTTAACGGAGGAATTCTAAGTTAGTTAATTTGTTTTTAGTTTCATATTCAATCCTAGATCTTTTTTTAAATAATTTTTGAAAATATTTTTAAATATAAAATAAACTTTTCAACTATTTATTTAAAATTAAATTTCCAAAATTTTAATCATAAATTAAAAATGGAAGTTAAATATAAATTATCACTAAGCTACAAAGTTTGGTGACAATTATTTTTATATGAATAGTTGGCGGAATAATGCATAAGTAACAAAGTTAAAATAGAATTAAATATTTTCATACAATTCTGTATAAATTAACCAGTTGTTCAATCCATGTTCTTCTTACTAACATATTCTTTTACCCGTTACATCTTTCATAGAAATGCATACATTTATCCAAAATAATCATGAATTTCTATAGCAAATTAAATACATCTTTTAACAAACATTATAATAAAAAACAATGGAACCTCTGTGAACATTCCTTTTTCTATGTGTGAGATTCAAATTATATGTGGTCGCAATGAAGCAATGGTTTTGCTTACTGAGAACACCACTCTTGAAATTGCTAATTGATTTACCTCCGCCACACACAATTACAAGCTGGTGAGTTCTAATAGCAAAACAAACTAAATACAATCAAGTTATGCAACGGGATTTAGAGAGTTCCATTTCAATAACTCCGCTAAATAGTAGCTTTCGTTAAGAGATACTTCTTATAAATCTAAAACTAATGTCTCATTTACACTGTTTTTCTCCAACAACAAATTAAATAACTGTTTTGCAAACACAATCTTAATGTGGCACCATCTTTTGGGACTCCCGTGGATGAATTGTCAAGATTTCTTATTTATATTGATATTGCTTTTGTCATGTAAATTGTCATTTATTTATGCTTCATTTTGTAAAGGTTATAAAACCTATATATATATATATAAAAAAAAATTGTATCATGAAACTAGATTTTATATTTATATTTCTTATGTAAGAATTAGATCTGTGATCAATTGTTAACTTAATTTTTGTTAATATTTAATTTCTTCTTATACTACCATGCGGATTCTATTCTGGGAGTACTATCTTGTTTGTACACGATTTTATTAGGTTTACTAGACAAGTTTATTATCTATATTATGTGTTTTAATTTGTTATAAAAGAGGTCCACGGCCAAAAGCTGCACACCTCAATACCCACTAAGACGAAAGTATTTACACTGTTTCAGTTTATAAAAACGCTGTGTGTGTGCTGATTATATAATGAATTAGAAGTAAAGTTAGTACGAAATAATTAAGATATATATATATATATGACACACTTTAAACGTGTTTTGCAAATAGTAATCTCAAAGTATACAAGAAATGAAAAGAAGTGCCCATGATCACTAATCTGGTATAAGCTTCCCGTAAAGGAGGGCTCGGTTTTTGAACCAAAAGGCAGATTTCCGACTCGGTTATTTCTTTTGAATGAATGGATGGATGGATGGGTGGGTATCTTAAGAGAACAATAAAATTATAGCATAAAATTTGTAGAAATATTTCTATAATTAGATGCTGATATGATTTTTGCATTTTGTGGCAAAATATATTTTAATCAAATAAAAAAAATTTTAAACAAACTTTAATATTATATGAATGTAGAATCTAAAGAATAAATATAAATTGTCAATGTAATATACCTAATATTTTACAGTTAACCAAAGCTGCTAAATGTTATTTTTGCTAACAGATAAGAGAAATATTTAAATATTGATTAAAATGAAATTGTTGATATTTTTTTATTAATTTGCACATTTGGCATATTTTTTTCTCAAACAATTTAAAAAAAGATTGATTTAAATAATACAAACGCACGTTGAACTAACTTACAAATGTTAAATTGAATTACTCTAAAACAGTGTTTCTCAACCTTTTAGTATTCACGGCCCAATATTCAATCATAATTTTCATCGCGCCCCCCCCTTCCCACCGCATACAAAAAAATATATACAATAATAATGTATGAGTATTTTGGCGCTAAACTTACACTACAACCTTAATTTTAAACTTTACAAATTACCAAGAATACCAAAATTTATTGACATTTTGCAACACCGATCCTCAGCATTGAAAAAACAAGAATCCTATGCTTTTTTATTGCTCTTGCGTCCCGCCATGTCTCGGCATTCTCACGGTTTCGCGAGAAGTTTGGAGTTGTCTGGAATTTGTCTGGTCAGCAAAAAATTAAGCTATGAGCGTGCGCAGATGTGAACAAATGTTTTCTCATAGGGAGAAGGAGAAAGTTCTATGACGCCAATTTCAATTCCAGACAATCTCATTCGAGTTGATCCTTCTATCGCTATTGAATCTATTCTGGATGTGTATATTATATATATTTTCGTGCAATTGCAATTCACCGTAATAAATATTCACGGCAGCAGACTTATGCAGAATCATGGATAAATTTTTAAGCAGGCGTAAGCGAGCATTAGACGATAGACAAGCATCAACAAGTACACAGATAAGCGTGGTTCCGAAAATAAAATCAAGAAAATATTCTCAAGAATACTTAAATTTTGGGTTCACTAGTACTGAAGTAAATGAAGAAGAAAGGCCCCTGTGTATCATTTGCTGAAAAATGTTGGTGGCAGACAGCATGAAACCTAATAAACTTAAACGTCATTTGGAAATGCTTCATAATGAGTACGTAAACAAACCCAGAGAATTCTTCGAATTAAAATTAAAATCATATGAAAAGCAAAAATCATTGTTTAAAAAAACTTTGTCTGTGAATGAAAAAGCTTTAATTGCCTCTTACAAAGTTTCACTTAAAATAGTCAGATGTAAAAAGCCTCACACCATTGGTGAAGAGCTTATTTTGCCAGCCGCGATTGATATTGTAGAAATTATGTTTGGAGATAATTTTGCAAAACAAATGCAGTCTATACCTCTTTCAAATGATAATGTTGCCCGTCGAATTGCAGATATAGCTGAAGATGTAGAGTGTCAGCTTTTGTCGAAGTTGAGTTACAAATTGTTTTCAATACAACTTGATGAGGCAACAGATAGTAATAAAGATGCTCATTTCATTGCCTATGTTAGATTTTGTGGTGAGTCAGTAGTAGAAGAATTACTTTTCTGCAAACCAATAGAACTCAAAGCAACAGCACTCGCTTTATTTGCTATCTTAAATGATTTTATGAACGAGGCAAACATAGAATGGAAAAATTACATCGGAATATGCACGGATGGTGCTCGTTCTATGTCAGGAAGATTTCAAAGTTATCAAGTACTTGTGAAACAAAAATCGCCACAGTGCGTCTGGACACATTGCATAATCCACAGAGAAGCTTTGGCTTCCAAAGAAATGAGTCCTGGTTTGAATATTGTGTTAACTACGGTTGTAACCGTAGTAAATTATATAAAAATGAGACCCCTGAAATCAAGAATCTTTTCCGCACTTTTAAAGACATGGGTGCAGTACATTCAGTGTTTATTTGGGTACAGTACATTCAGTGTCACTATTTTATTGCGAGGCAAGATGGTTATCACGAGGGAAATTTTTGCAACGTGTTTATGAATTAAGAGAAGAAATCACCGTTTTCCTAGAAGAGGAAAACAGACCGGAAGCTGAGAATTTTCGCGATAGTTTATTTGTGTTGAAATTGAGCTACATGGTCGACATATTCGAGAAATTAAATAACTCGAATCTTCAACTGCACGGAGCAAATACACATATATATTGATACGAGTGATAAAGTTAATGCTTTTTGTAGGAAATTGGAATTGTGGAGCAGAAATTTAAAGCAAGAAAACTTAACAATGTTTGCAAATTTGAATGATTGTATTAAAACTTACAAGGCTGAAGAACAACATGTAAAAGTTGTTTTTTTGTAACCATTGAAAATCATTTAACAATGCTAGCAAAGAATTTTAAAAAGTACTTTCTTGCTGACGACAAACTGATATCAAGTTACAAGTGGGTGAGGGATCCATTTCAAAATACTCCCGAAGGACTCTCAATCGAAGAGGAAGAAACCTTCATAGACTTCACGGCAAGCATCGAAACCAAAAGACAATTTAGTAATAAATCACTCTTTGAATTTTGGGCAGGAGTGGATGATGAGTTTTCTGCACTAAAAACCTGGGCATTTCGCATTCTACTACCATTTTCAACATCTTACCTTTGTGAAACTGGATTTTCTGTGGTGGCTTCTTTGAAGACAAAATATAGATCTCAGCTAAATATAGAAAAAGAACTGAGAGTGTCTATTTCTAATATTAAGCCCTCCTTCGAAAAACTTTGTTCTCAAAGACAGGCCCAAGGAAGTCACTAATAATTATTAAATTTGTTTTTAATTTAGTAAGTTGTTTTAATTTAATAAGTTAATTATTAAATATGTCGAAATGTATTTTGTTTTGTATGTGTGTGTGTGTTCTTTCCTTTCAGTCACTTAATCAATTTTTTTAAATATCATTTTCTCTTGGATATGATCGCGCCCCCCCATTAATGTGCTCGCGCCCCCCTAGGGGGTCGCGCCCCACAGGTTGAGAATCACTGCTCTAAAATATTAAATGAAATATAATTAAATGTGTAACAATATATTTACGACTATAGTAAAGGAAATTTACGTTTATGAACAACTAAAAATTGCTATTAAAAAAATTAAATTAAATTAAATTTTAAACAGTTGTTTTTTATTTAATGGATAACTTAAAAGTAAATTGGAATATTGTAATTAAATCATGATTGTCTAATAAAATTGTACATCGGATATGTTCTAAGAGTCTCGTAGTCTTGTGTGATAAAGCAATCAAAAAAAAATTACTGGTAAATAATTTATGCTCGAAATTTGCTCATCAAAGCACTTTTCTTTGGGGTAATTAAAATAAAACATGATTCGAAATACAATTTTCTATATTTTTGATTTTCTGAATTGAAAATTTTCATGAGTTAGCGATGATGAATATATTTTTTAAAGCGTTATTCTATATATTATATTGAAAGTGAAATAAATTATTATAGTCGGACCTTATTTTACTGAGTGTGTATATATAATTTCATAGAAGTATAATTTGATAAAGGTTGACATACTTATGTTATAATAATAGGATAAACATATTTGCTGCATCATCTTATAAAATCACCTACAAGCTCCATGTCTTTTCTTTTAACAAAATTTGTGTTCCATATTTTTCAAATAAGTATTTCTCACACAGTTGTGTTCTCCACAAAACTGATGATAAATTTAAGATTTATAAAATATTATCAATTTTCTCCCTTCTTTTTATTCATCAGAAATCTAAGTAATGTCAAATTATAGTCCTTTCACGATATTTGAAGAATCTTGTAGTTACAATCTATTTTCTCAGAATTTTTTCTATTTTACTAAAATAATTTTATATTTCGAAAATTATGAAGGAAAATAATTGCTTAAATTTATTTAAAAACTAATAATAATTGTAAGTGTGTTTTATTTTCGACAAATAAATATTTATCGTAACAATACTATCATTACAATTTACATTGAACTTTAAAAAATATATTCTTCAAAATCTCAGCATTAATCCAAAACCATGATTTCCGCTTAAATATAAAAATACATAGTTTAAGAGTTTTGAAAAACAAAGCAAAAATTAATTCTCTAAGCAAAATGATTAAATGTTACAAAATTCAGTCTGCATATTAAAATGGAATATAGAATGTAAATAACAGACATTTTGAGATTAAAATAATATATTAAATAGTACAACTTACACTATTACTTTTAATTCAAATTATCTATATCATATTTATGATATTTCTTAAGAAATTTTATGATTTTAGTAGTGTAAAAATGTTCAGATGATGATAGCAGCTGTTCTTATCAAAAGATGGCGCCACTACTAAATCATTTCTGTGCATGATGAACCGCGTTTTGTTTTGATGTCATCTCATTTCCATCTTTTTTTTAATAATGGAATGCTTTTATTGTTGGTTGATGTATAATATAGTCGAATAATGTGTGCTTTTTATTATTTTATGGTATTAGATTATTATGGTATTTTTATTATTAAAGATGTTGAAGTGAAATTATGCGTTTCATACATTATAAGAATATGTGTAAGTATTTTCAACAGTGTGAAATTCAGTTTTTAAAAACTGAAAGATTATACAAATTTTAAATGTTTGTTATTATATTATATATTTGAAAACGAGAAAAATATTAATAAAATAAACTAACTGAATGTTTTTCCCCCAATAGAGAAAACAATTGAAACGCACAAAATTTCTTTGAAACTTTTCAGTAGGAAATGAAAAAAAATTCCTTTAATAAAGAGCAGTTTAAAAAATGTGAAATACAATGTTTTCTGTTCTCATTAATAAAAAACACTGTAAAAGGATTTTTTTTTTTTTTTTTTTTAAAGGCAATACTATTATTTAGCAAATTATATACTTTTCACTCAATCTTAATTTCTCTTAACTTTAAGCTTTATTTTATAATTTATCGAACAAAAATTTAAGATTTGAAATGTTAATTATCACGTAATCGAATCTCAAAATGCTTAAAAAAAAGCATACGACGATCGCTCTTGATTAATGTTAATTAACTTTAAATTAAAAATATGACGATTTGTGTCTCATAATTCTTTACTAGTTTACGTTGTTGACTAACTGATGATGAGCAATCTTCCGTTAATCATATAAAGCTGCTTGAATAATAAATTACACAACTCCCTCCACCACATTTGGAAAACTTGGAAATTTCGTTGAAAAAAATGTGAAGACTGCGCCACACCTGACCATTCCAGGGCCCACGATGGCCTGCTTGGTTAGGATGTTCTTCGCGCTAGCAAAAGGTAACGAGTTCGAATCTTGACCCAATGGAAGATCCGTTGTGTTCGCTAATGGAATATGGGGCACTTTAAATATGTCGCGGTCGCAATATCCTCCATGTGAAATACCTCTGGGGTGATAGGACAGTTATTAGGGTCTTCTGTTTGGTTTTACTACTTCTAAATTACAAAGACTGTACCCAGCTGCTTTTTAAGCACACAAAAATATGGACATGGTATCTTGTGAATTCTGTGACACAATTTAATTTAAAAATTGTTCACCAAATTATTACAAAAAATATTAATTCCTTGCCACAAAATATTTATTACAAGCTCCGTTTTATTACTAAAATTTCAAATTCTTGAAGTAACAGAATATTAAAATGTACATAAAATAACGCCTAAAAGTAGTTTTGAAATTTTTAAGTGCGAAGTTTTAATTACGAAGTTTTTTTTTTTTTTCAAATTATTATTTAGAAAATATCAACAAAACAAATGTCATATTTCTTTTTCCTCTATTTCTCATTGAATTTCAATTGAGCAGCGAAGGAATTCGTCTACATTAATTCGGTATATTTGTAAAACACCGATAATTATTAAAAGAAATAATTTTTTTCTAACGGTGGGCACCCTTGAGCAAGTAAGTACATTAGCCCTATTTGCCACAACAAAGCCGGAAAATGCTACTTATTTTATCATTACCCGGTGGGCATCTGTGAACCAAGTCTTGGAGGTACAAGTAGCATCGCCCACGCCACACCACCACAAACCAGTTTATAGGGCGGGCCACATTCATCCACCCATCATCTGAGGAAAGGACAAGAAACAGAGAAAGTACATCGGGTTCGAACCCAGGTGCTTCCCATTCGTAGTCAGGTATTGTAACCACTAGACGGGTTGGGCGGCTTAAAAGAAATGCCAAAATGTTTTTTTTTTTTTTCACAATAGTTAACAAAATATTCAAATCATAGTCTTTAATTTTGTTATGTCAAGCTGCATTAAGCAAAAGTTTAGTATTATATTTTCTACTTTTAAGCCACAAAAGTATAAATATTAAGGACCTACAATATTACTGTGGGCACTTATGTTCTGCAGTATGAATTTAAGAACAAAGATTGCTATAGACGTCTATATAATGTAGTTCTATTTTTGTTTTTTTACTTAAATGACTTAATGTCGTTAAAATAAGGAATTTTAAGTGTATTTTTATTAGTAAAATCTAATTAACAACTTTTTGAAATTAAAATCTCATGCACAATTTTTTTTTAATCTTATGTTTTAAAAATTTTTATTATTAAATTTAATATAAAAATTTTTATTATAAAATTGAGTATTTTTTAAAATACAATTTGTATGTTAATATCCATTAAATATAAACAATATGAAATGATTGAAGTAAAATTTTCAAGCTATTTAATATCGATTCGCCAAAATTCGCTTGTTTAGCAACGAAATTTTATATTCATATCGTAATATTATGTTTTCCAAACTTTTAATACTTTCTCGGGGATTATAGTTAAAACAAGAATTAAGTCAAAACAAATTTAAACTAACAGAATTACATAATTAATATAACCAAATTTAAAGAAAAAAATCAGGTCATACATATACTTATTCTTTAAAGTAAGATAAAATTTTCTTTTTTTCTTTTTACAAAATGTCTTACAGTCAAAACCTTGTAAAATTTAATGCAAGTAAAATTACGTCAATATTTCTAAATATCAATACAATTAAATAACCAATTATCTTTTAGTTTCATATTCAGAAAAATTGAAATTTAACAGCATGCTTAGATTCGCGAGTTTGTCACAAAATCTACAATGTAAATGTTTACCTTTCGTTGTACACGAGATTTCCTAAGAATGTTTTGCGTGAATCTTAGTTAAGCTACTCAAAAATACAATTAAGACAACGTTTGTGAAATATGTTCTACAAGGAAGGGATTCTCTCTCTCTCAAACTACACTGGCTTTCAAAAGTTAAGGAAATTAAGTTTTAATATTAAATTGTTCCACTCTAATTATTATTCTTTCCTCGCTTTCAATACATTACGAATTTTAACTTAATTTTTTAAAAAATTTTTCCAAGATTTAAACAAAGTAGTCAAGTTAATTTATTTTGGTGTGCAGCTAATCACATTAAAATATGTGATTAGAGAAAGTAAAATTGTTAATTACGAAAACAAATTGTTATTTGAAATAAATCTAATCAAAACAAATAATGAATATTATGAAATAAAATTCATACAATCACTGACAGTTTGTTTTACTTGAGGGAGATTTAATGTTAAGCGACAAAAGTTTAACTTCATCATCAGTACGCAAATATTTTCAATATTGAAAATATTTGTGTAATGATGAATTTTTGGTGTGAAATTTTTTGAGAGGATAAAAACTTTCTTTTTCAAAACATTTCCATGCTATGTTCATTAATGTAAAATAGGAACTTTTTCTCTTTATGTGGATAACAGGATGATGGTGACTAAGGAACATTGTAGTGACGCTCGTCCCAATTATTTTTTCTCTCTTTATATAAATATACATTACATCAACTTCGTACAGTATACAGCCTAGTTTATATATTAGATGATACATGTTATTCTAAAAGTTATGCTATCTATCATTTAAGAATGAGAAATCAGCATTTTTATTATTGCTGCATTATTTTTTGTTTCATTGGTCTTGGATACTGCATGAAAGTGAAAATTCTAACATTCAGCTACAACCCAATAATTTAACCTTCCTTTGCATAATGGTGGAAATTTCCATCATAACCTATAATGCCCAAAAATTATATAAAAGAACAAGTTCACTTTAAGTTGATCGTGTTCGGATACCTTTTTAATGTCCATTGCATAAAAAGAAACATAGCTGTCAAAAATAAACAAGTGTCATTATCAGTAAAACGAGCTTAAAGTTGTCTCATTCCGCTGTTTGTTGTAGTTGCAATAAACGTATGATTTCGTTTATAATTTTGTTTTATTATATTAGAGTTTCTATTGCTAAAAAATTGAAAATGAGTGGAAGAAAGGTTTGTAACACGTGTTTCTGTTATTTTCCTCTCTTATTTCTATTTAATACTAACCTAATGATCTAACTTTGGATGATGATGGAAATTTTTAGCATATTGTTTTTGCTAAATTTATACTATAAATATATACTAAGATTTTTTAAACCATTTTTCCTTTAATTTTGAACATGAATTATATCAACTTGATTTATTTCACCAATAAAGAAAAAATCATGCAAAGAAGGGTTAATTACAGATCGGATATTTATTTATTATAAGATACGGCGTTAATGTATTCATTTTGCTTAATGTGAGAAGGGATTAGGAGAATTCTGATACTATGAAGGTTTTTAAAGAGCATCTAGCTACATCTTCATAAATACGAAAACTTTGTGCCACCCTAAAAATATTCACAAGGTATTTATTTTGAAAATTTGATTGTTGGAGAAAAATGCTATAACTTGTTTCGCCTTACGCTACATGGGAACTAAAATTTGAGATACTGTGAAAATTCTAAAATTTGGCTACAAGCTAATAAATATACGGTCTCTAATTAAATCATTGGTTTTATTTAGTGTGAATAATGCAAAAGTACAATGACAGGAATCTTATTAATGTACGCGTACATAGAAAATAACTTGCAACCTTTAGAGAGTCTACTAAAGAAATGTATTGCAAAATTTGAAATTTCCTAAAATTATTGTAATTTTCTCAGTTACAAACACAAAAGCACAGTTCTAAAAAATTTGTGCGTCAGCTAAATTTAAAGAACTGCTTATAACTGTATATTTTTTATACATTAAAATGATGTGCTGCATTTTAATATAAAATGCTGACGTAAAGCTATTCAAGATATTTATTATGATTATTTATTAAATTTTTGGTGAAAATCGCACCCATGATCGAAGTGCTCAGTGCTATTGCATTGGTCAGCATGTCACATGCAAGTCCCTTCACACCCCAGGAAAGCTTTTATAATATTAAAATTATGCTAAATGTATTCTGTAGCGTGTTTTAGCAATAGTTGTCTTGTATTCTTTCTCAGACATTTTACATAAAATTAAATTCCATAAGTTGCTTGATTTTTTTTTTTAATTACAAACACATAAGCTGGACGATATGAAACTTGGTGACCTTGGAAATCAAAACGACGTTAATATTTATATGAGAATTATTTGGTTCTTTTACAAAATGTATATTAGCATTTAGTATAAAAATTGCCGTTAAAGCTATTCCAGCAATTCATTTTATTATAAGTATTTTTGGAGAAAAATACCATAATTTGCTTTCCGCCTTAATCTTCATATGACTTTGAATTTGAGCACCTTTAAAAATTCTAATATGTGGCCATAGCTCAATAAATTGCCATCTCTGTATTGAAAATTATTAATTAAATCATTATTAAATTAAATCATTTATGCATATTATATAAATTTTTTAAAAAAATGCCGTTATTTATATTTCGCCAAATATGACAAAGGATTTGGAAATTTGTGCGATAATGATATTTTAATATTTTTTATAAATACGCGTATATTATAACAAATTAAGGCGAAATTTGTATAAACATAAATCCTTACAGGTATGTATTTTATTATAAATTAATTTTCTACAGAAAATTCCCGTAATTTCTGTTTTTCCTAATGCTACATGTGACATTGGATTTCTTTGCCTTTGCAAAATTCTAGGATGTGGACATAATTACAGTATGGACATTTATTAAGTAAAATTATTAGAGTTATTAGGTATAAGATGACGTTAAAAGGTATACCACGTATAGATTATACTATATAAAATAAATTATTTGAGAAAAACTCCGTTATATATTTCTATTATTTTTAACGTGACTTGAATATTTGGCATCTTCATAAATATACAACTTGTATTAACAGTTGTATGCTTTTACAATATAATTAAGCCCCTAATACTGTTCTAACTCAATTTTATTATAACTAATAAATAATTGCTGGAAAAAATTCCTATAATTTCAGTTTACCTTATTCTACATTGCTCTTCTAATTTGCATGCCTGCGGAAATTCTAATATTTCGCGTTAAATCAATACATATCCATTATTATTAAAGCATTGGGTTTATTTAGCTTAAAAAACAGCTTTTAATGTATTCCAAAAAATTCATATTTAAAAAAGTAATTTTGAAAGAAAATTCAACTATTTCTATTTAGCATAATGTGATAAGGAATTTGAAAATTCTAATACGTGGCATTAACTCAATAAATATCTTCTCGGTATTTAAATCATTTATGCATTTCTAAATTTCTACTGGTACTGTTCCTTCTATAATTTCACTGAACACCAATGAAGAGATAAGACTGTAGAATTGAAGTACAACATAAGCAGCAAAAAACGAGCAGACCGAATTCCTTTTTTAAACAAATGAAGTTTTTAAGAAATAATGATATATCGTATGGGAGTCTACTTTTGGACGGGTTTTTTAATTTATCAAACAGTAATTTAAACTCATTTCTTCACTGTTGTTGATCATTAGCAAAATGAATGCTTTTGATCGAATATAAGGTTTTCGTTTAGATCAATTTATGTCGACATGTAGCTTCTTTCTTTTTACACCTAAGTAAACATTTTTCTACTGAAGATTTGCAATAAAAAAGTGCCCCAAACACACATTATTTAATAGAAACCACAACTCATGTTTATCGTGTGTTATGTGAGAGAAATAAAGACACCACAAGAAAGAAAAATTTATTAAAACTGAAAAATTAATAGCGTATAACTTCTATAGTTCAATTTTATCACCCTCTAAATTTACATTGTTATTCAGATGCTTTATAGTTTAAGAGAAAATATGCATTATTCATAATCAGCATTTAAGGATTTATAAAATTTTCTTAAAAATCAAGTAAAATAATTTTGTTTTAAGTATAAATGTAATCAATATTTAAAACTTTCTTAAACGTAATTTAAAAGAAATTATTCAAAATTTAATCAAAACCAACTTAATTATTGAAGTGAATAGTATGATAGGATAACAAAAACTGATACACACACATTATTTATATATACATATATATATATATTTATATATATATATATATATATATATATATATATATATATATATACACGAGAGATAGTTGGGTTGTTGTTGTTGTTGTTGGGTTGGGTTTTATGGCGCAAGGTCCAAAAATGGACAAGCTGCGCCAACACGAGAGATAGAGAGAGGAATGTAAATTAAATAGTGGCAACTTAAACCTAGAAACTCGCAGAAGGGCGAGCATGTGCAAATAGGATATTGAAGCAATAAGGTGCTGTTGTCGATGTGTAGAGTGCAAAAAGCAGTCGATCTGCTTAGAAGGGTAGTTGTTGTGTGGCGCGTTAAAGTGACGAGTTTCGTTTTCCTCGCTCTAAAGCAAATGTTCTAAAGGTGATTAGTGGTCGTGAGTTAAGATCGAAGTTGACCGAGACAAAAATGCAACAGAAAGCTATCGAGGATTAGTGAAAGCCTGTGGCACAAACGTTTTACTGTATAGGACAGTAGCACAATGGGTTCAAACATTTTGTTCGGGTCGGAAGGAGACTGCGGATTTACAATGGTATTCCATAGAAGAATGACATACTGAGCAGTCTCCTTACCATAAACCGCCTATGGACTGTCCAATAATTATCCTTAAAGATTGGTCTGAATCATCAAACGGTGTGGCGTAGTGAAGAAATCCACCAACATAAGGAAACTTGCTTCCCATTTGTTCCACATTGACTAATCGAAGTCCAGAAATGGCACCCATATGCACTGGCTGGCACCCACTTGGAGAAATACCAATGAAATACCAATGAAGTAGACGCATTTCTGCAGAGTGATGAGACTTGGGCACGAGCCTATGAACCTGAATTAAAGCATCAATCAAACGAATGGCATCTCCAAGGTTAGCCACGTCCACAGAAATTTCGACAGGAACCCAGTCGGGTGAGGGTTATGCTGATTGTGGCATATGGATGGTACGGTGTGATTCTTACGCATGCTGTACCTGAAGAACAAACTGTCAACGTAGATCACTGTTGCCGATTTCTACAGCACCATCTGCGTCACGCTATGCGGCGCAAACGTCCACGTTTATTGCACAATAATCACTCAATCGTATAGCATGACAATGTTCATTGCTATTCGCACACAATGTCACTCTCCTACTGCGACGGTGGCACTGGGAAATCCCGAAACACACTCTCTACTCACCCGACATGAATCCTTGAGACTTCGATTGGTTTTCGAAGTTAAAGGAACCGCCCCGAGGTTACCAATTTTATGACGTTTCCTCTGTACTCCACGTAGTAGAGCGCTCGGTAGCAACAATTAACGCCTTGCCACTGGTCAACAAGGCTCTCAACATTTGACAAAATGTTATAAGCTTTGCACGTGATTACATAGAAGGAATGTACTGCAACTGTACTAGTAAGTTAATTAAATATTTGTTTATACCTATGTTACCATTACTTAATTTACAGCTCTCGTATATATATATACATATGCATAATTTATAAATAAAAAACATTTAAAAAGCAAATTATTTATAATTAAAGATATTAATTGAGCAACAAGCACAACATTTTTTTTGCAAATGAAAATAATAAAATGCTTCAGAAACTTTTGTGCTATGCACTGTAAGGAAGCTTAATAATTACAAATAAAGCCTTCTTAAATGTTAAAATTTTAGTACTGTAGTCTATAAGCATAAATCACTTATTTTTTACACTTTTTTTTAACTTAGGTTATATATGAAAACCACCCAGGTATTCAACGCAAAAAAAAAAGAAAAAAAATCAAACATTCCATTTAAAGAAATCAAAAGTTTTTTAAACTATTATACTCCAAATTAATAAAGCTAAAACTTTCTTCACTACAAGTTTAAAATTCGATTAAAGTTTCTTTTTGTAATACACTGTCTACCAATAAATATTTGGACATCTATGCAAATGATGATATAAGGGGTTGTGAGGTAAGTCATGGCCTCCGCCAGTATATATCGTGTAGGAAACATAAGCCCTTGATTTATGGGCTGCTGCCCATAAGCCTTTAACCGAGCAGCTTTGTGATCAATGTGGTGTGAAGCACATCGAAATTGGACCGTATATCAGTGGAAACGGGTACTTTGGAGCGACGAATCAAGGTTCACCCTTTACTGTTCGGATGGTAGGCTCTGGGTCTGCGGTCTATCTGGAGAACGTCTCCTGCCAGAATGCATTGTGCTAACAATCAAGTTTGGTGGAGGGGGAATTATGGTCTGGGGGTGTTTCTCCTGATATGGACTATACCCTTGGTCCCTATTTAGGGTAAGCTCATAGCTGATACCTACTGCACCATTTTGGATGACAATGTGTTTCCTACGTTGTGGCAGTTTTATGAGTTGGACCCCTGTTAATTTCAGGATAATGCCAGTTGTCATATTTCGAGGTTAACCAAGGCTTGGTATGGTGCCAATGGAATTCATCGAATGGACTGGCCTGCCCTGAGCCCAGATCTGCACCCATTGAGAACCTCTGGGTCGAGTTGGATCTCTGAATTAAGGGGTGTACTACCCGTCCGAAATCAGTGAAGGAATTAATATGTCTACTTCAAGAAGAGTAGAAAACAGCACCACTAGCTGTAATGCAAAGACTTGTGTAAAGTATGCCCCGGAGAGTTCACGCTAGAATTGAATCTCGTGGAGGCTCTACCAACTATTGATTTTGAGTAAAGTTAGTTTTTCTTTTTTATCACAAGTGTCCAAATACTTATTGGTAGACAGTATATTATATATATATATATATATATATATTCGTGTAAAGCGTATCTTTTTTAAAAAGTATATAAATAACAATTTAAAATTATATAAGCATATTTCAGATTATAAAAACTTGTCTGTCCACGATAATGCGATATAATTGGCAATCGAAATTGAAACAAATGTTGCTCTGAAGTAACCTGAAATAATAAATATATAAATTAAAAATAGAATTATTTAAAACTCATATGTATAAAATATTTCTTTTGCTGTCATGGTTAGGAAACAATATTTCTGAGCAGCAAACACATTTATATTTATATAGCAATAAAAAAAACCCACTTATTTGTATCAATCTGAAGGTGCAAAAGTTGTTAATTTGTATGCATTCAAAGCTGCAAAGTTTCTTATCTTCTATAAATAAGAGTTCTAGTAGAAGTTATGAAATTATATTCTAAGTTCATAATATCTTAAATTCTTAATAAGTTCTATATAACTGTGTGAAATATATATTTTTTAACTTAAGTCGGTAATTAAATATTAAATAAAACATGGTATTTTTTTAAAATGAAATCTATTGTCTGTGATGAATTTCGCCTTTACGACCACTAATATTTGTCGCTAAACACGACAGCTTTAATGTTTGTAGGCGAATGACAGCCTATATAGCATCTCCACTTGTGAAGATGCTATGAATGTATGAAGTAAATGTATAGCTTGTTTTTTACATAGTAGTCGTTTTCTATCAGTGTTCAAGCGTACCCATGGATCAATCAAGAGAATGATTAATTCACAGTTATAACATTTGGTGGTTAAATTGGATATTCTATGAAATGAGTAGTACTACATCATATACATAGTACTACTCATTTTATAATATAAATACTAAGGAAATAGGTACTCGTTTCGAAATGAGTAATAATGAGTGTAAGATAGACTATACACATGTCCAGTGGAAATCTTACTGCAGTCGAGATCTAAAAGTAAGGGGAAAAAACGCTGGATAGTTAAATAACTTTAAATATGTATTAAGGGCTGTAGAAA
This sequence comes from Latrodectus geometricus, assembly GCA_026290005.1. Taxonomy (NCBI): domain Eukaryota; kingdom Metazoa; phylum Arthropoda; class Arachnida; order Araneae; family Theridiidae; genus Latrodectus; species Latrodectus geometricus. The sequence goes on from JAPDSC010005986.1 coordinate 29,488, forward strand.
TAAAATACCGAATTATACCGAAATTAGTATACCAGAAAAGAAGCCAGTATAGTAATACTAATTAGCAGTTAAAAAATTCGCACTATCTTTGAACTCAAATATGACTATTGTGGTATTTATACAGGGAGCGAATTATGACCGAAAACATTATGTCGTAATATTCTGGTATCGCAGTTCATGACACCATTCAAACGAAAATGTTATTTACTGAAGATAAGTTGAAATAGCATTTAGTTATTAATCCAAGGTTCATCATTTAGTGGTCAATGTTTCCTCTGTAGCTTGCAAAAATATTTTGAGTTTTGATTAGACAATTCGAAAAATCCACTTTGACCGAGATTTGATTCTTATCTGAAACCAAAGATTCGTTTCCATTTCCTACAAGGATGGCCATGTCAACGTATATGAGAGAAGGACCCTGCGGGGTAATAATGGTTTGTGGTCCTAGTCACATTTTGCATAAGAAAACTAATTAAACCACGCTAGGTAGTTTAAAATAGGTGAGGAACCAGTATAAACAACCAAATGCAAGTTGGGTATTAAAACCTCGTGCAACTGCAACAAAAAGCAGACCACTTACCATTCAATTGACTTAAAACCAGATCACATCATAGAGAAGTTTAATACCATGGGATTAACAATTTTTTTACTAATTTTTATTTGCTAGGATATTTACTGGAAAATATTATTCATATTTGGGTGGACATACATTTGTAATTAAAATATTCCTTCCATTAATGTCAACACAAAAGCACATATGAAGGAAATTTACATAATATTAACTTGCAGGCTGTAAGAAGTATTTCAAGCAGTTCTATTCCTTATTTTAAAAAAATATAAAAAATGAGATAAGAGTCAGGATTAAAGAAACAAATGTATCTTAGCATAAAAAATGCTCTTAAATTTAGGGGATATGAAATTAGCATACATAAATTGAATAAAATGATATGTTATTTAGCTTTCACCCCTTGTCAACAGCCTTGAACAGTCAAGTGACTTGGTAATGTAAGGCCGTCTGGAAGGGTTTTTCAAAGACAATGGACAAAATTTACGTGTCACAAGGAAGGAAACTCCAAATTTTAAAGCACTCATCTTGACGAAAGCGAATATAGAGACGCCTAGCCAATTTTCCGTGGAATTTATATATGCTGATTCATTATAATCTTAACTCTTCAATAAGTCTGTAGATTAACTTTTCCTTTTGCCAATAAATCAATTTTAAAAAAATTTATAGTCGCTTATACAGTAGAGAAAACATTCATGTCAAGGAATTTAGTTATTTGAGAAAAACAAAATGTCTTTAAAAAGACAACGAAATTATTATCAGCAATTCACGAATTTCAAATGAAGTCGTTAAGTATGGCTAGGAAAAAATGGAAGTTTCTTCTGTGATCTTCCAGAAAGACTGAGAAGAAATGTATCCACAGTGCATGACAGTTAGCATGTTCGAGTGAAGGCAAAATAAAGAACTGTTCTGGGGGGCTCTGCGGCACACTATCGAAAGAGAAGACCAATGCGTGTTGAGAATGACTCTGGCACATGATACTTCGTCTGCAGCAGAGGATAACGAGTTGTGCTATATCAGTTACTTTAAAAACACCGAGGCAAACGTGTGCATGACACTAACCCCTAATTACTATCGTTTACTATGCGAGTGATATCAAACTAGAGTGCACAGGAGGACGGAATGGAAATCTTATGTTTACGATGAAAGCCAGTTTTGTATTGATGCAAGTGACCCTCGTGTATTGATAGGAAGGATTACACTCGAACGTCACCAAAGACACTGTACCTATATTTGCAGTAATGCTTGAGGAGAAATTTTAAATGACGGGGGATTCACTCATATTTACACTACGCAATTTGAAGTTAAAATGATACATCAGTCTGATGATTAAACGCCAGTTGTAGTGCCATTCATGAATAGAATTTCATAGGAGGTTTTTCCAATAGGATAATCGCTCTTATAACAATGTTGTAATCCAACATACTCTATTAAGCATCAATATATTCCCTTGCCCCGATATATCACAAATTTAACAAGCATATCATTAATCCAATAAATACTAGACATTATTAAGCGATAATTCCATATCATCCATAATTAATATTAACTGCAATTGCATTAAACTGACCAAGTGCAATAACCATCAAACTGACATCTCACACCTGTATGATACAATGGCTTCAGTTTTGCTCGGTTTCAACATTCTGGCGGATACATTGGTTAGTAATAAACTAACATTTCACGAGTTTGCTCGCGCATACTTATGATCTTGCGAGTACACAAATTAATTCATTATCTGGACAAATGAATAGACTTAATTTCATTCCTCTAACTTCATTTGTTCCTGGCATATGCACCAACATAAGGGTGGACTTTGAAATGAGATACCTGGATGAGATCCTTCATTCATGTCACAGTTCCCACTCACTGAGATCTCTGATGAAACCATCATTTCACCACCTCGGTAATTTCATCTTCCCACATTTTTGGATTGATGGGTATTTGGTGTTTTGTTCTTCCTGTAGATCAGCACACGTCTTGAGTCTCTGTCTCGTTTTAATCTGGATTCCTCTATAAAAATGCAGGAAACATGATCTCTTGCCCAAAGATAAGCAAGCTATTCTCTTGTCATCCGGTGAGGGGGACACACGCAACTGGTCGCTTTGTACAAAGAGGTTCATGTTGAAAACGCATTTGTGTGCACCGTATTAGTAGATATTCTTCTCCCTGAAGAATATCTACTAACACAATGCACACAATGAATAGTGTGCAGCAACTTGTCACAGATTACTCAGTAACAATTTGAAGTACTTTTCTTCAAGCCGAAAAGACTATAAACCAGTCTTCTGAAGGCATCGAAGCTAGTGGTCTGCCTGGAACATGTGTCTTCTAGACATAGACGCTTCACTTTGATATTGATTCCAAAGGTGGGGGACCACACTGTGAGACACATTAAGGCACCAAGAAACATCAGCCTGTGACATTCCCATTTCCCTCCATCCGACAGCCCACCTCCTTACAAATCATGCAAACGTCTTCTCTCAGACATTGCGTGACCCCACTGACTATTGTGAACAAATCTGCTAACAAAATGTTACAAAAGCCTATATGTTTGCATATTCTTTTCACTCATATATACCCATTATTTTCTATTAAAAAAGTGGTAGCAAGCGTTTTTACATATATTAACAAACAAGTTCTTTTTTTCTTTTATATAAACTATAAATATTATTCTTAGAGTCATTTTTTATGGTTAGCTTCGAAAAATTATGTTGTTCCTTAATTTTTGGAGGGCAGTGCATGGTAAAAATCTTTAAAAAGAAAGTACCATACAATTCAAATGACGCATCAATTGTAAAGTACTTGTGAAGACCTATTCCTCCACAAATACTTTACAAAATATTAATCAACAGAAAGGTAAAAGGGATACTAGCAATTTTGCAGCAAATATATTGGATAAAATTAGAGAAATATGATACAGAATTTAATACTATTATTAAAGAAACTGTGTAGCAATTGTTGAACTGCAGAAACTGTAGATCGCTGGGACACAAATGTAGACTAGCTTGTATTGAAAGCAACAGATAAAATTACGAAAAAACAAAAGTGGAAATACTTTATGCAGTTCATTCCTGCTCTTAAACACAAGTATAATTTAAAAACAAATCGACATGACAGGAGCAGAGAAACAGCTAAAGAAGAAATCGGTTATTTTAATAAATTAATTTAAACAAAGTAATATTCGTTTTGAAACTCGGTGGCGTAGTTGTAGTTCCGTTAAGCACAGGTTCCGAGGTTCGATCTTGGGTTCTCGGTCATGAAAGCCGAAATGGACTTTGTAGACCTTGAGCCCCACAAGTGTTGTCATGCCACTGAGTTTTGTTAAATAATAATATTACTAATCATAAGTAACAAAACAGTTATTATACATTTTCCTAAAATCTTTAGTAAAATTATCTTATATTTTCCAAGTGCTATTACATAAAAGATGCAAACTCAGTAATACAAACTATATCATACTTACAAAATTTTTAATTCAATTTTAAAAACAATATATGTTATCTTATCTTATTCAACTTGTTTCATGCAGTTGATTAATTTGGTAACTGTGGCATGCATGTAGGTGTTTGTTTGTTGAATATATTCATTAATGATTTTAAAATAATGAAATTATTGATATAAAACATTATCCAGTGTGAAACTTAAATATTCTATTTAAGTTAAAGAGAAATCAGCAAAATATGCTACCTTTGTGAAATTAGATTAAAAAACGTATTTTATCCAAAAATAATATAACGCCAATTAAATATTAAAATTTGTTAAAAGTTTATAATTACATGCATTATTATTAATGAAGTAAAAATTTAAGAATGCTTAATTTTAAATTTACAGAGAATGTAAAAAATTGATATAATATACCTATGTAATATATTAAACTACAAAATATCAAAGATTCCAAAAATATAAAAAGTTTGCAATTTTACTTACGATTTCATTTCGTACATTCTATAGCAGCTCTAGGAGGTAATGTGGTACCGAGAAATCTCATCCCACAGAACATGGGGGGAAAAAAAAAACATTTTTATAATTACTTTTAAAATCAAAACATGTTACATTATTGTCAACAAAATTACTCAACTAAATAGGTAATAAATAATTCTTAATTTAAGCTAAACAGGATAGTGATAATTTTTTTTTTTTATTTTATCATATTTTTTTAATAAAACGAAAAAAATCCATCTAACTGATCTTCGAGATTTAGGTTAATAATAATAAAATACCCACATTTCTTCTTAATAATAAATCCATTAGTAATGAAAAATTTAATATTTAAGCTCTAATTTTTTTAAAAATTCAAACTTAATGCTGATTTATAGTCTTGGATACCGTAAAATGAAGAGAAACATAGCGAACTAATTTAGGTTTGAAGCATTAACCAGTTCAGTGACTTTCCTTAAGTAAAATCATTCAAAATAAATGCGCAAAAAAAAAACACATATTAATAAAAGTAAAACAATAAATAGAATACATAGTTTTAATTGGGATACTAAGCTTTCAGAAGCTAAATTCGAAAATATTTAATCATTTCAAAGAGAGGGTTACATAAAAAAGCAAATCAATTTTTACGTAGTTTAACAGGCAAAAAGATCAACTGCTAACAAGATGGATACAATGATTTCTAATATAGACTATGAATTAAGTGGCAAAAAAAAATGTTCCAAAATTTATTAACGAGTTCAAATTAGTTACTGTCACCCAACATATATGTAATACACAACTGACTATTACTGTATCTATAAATAAAAAAATATATAATTTTATTCATCTGACAACCTATTGACGAAGATTGCACTGAGATGGACTGCAAAGAATGTAATGAATATATCTAGAAATTTAAGAAATATTAATATTTCGCAAAAAAATTTTAAACCAAAGGGAAATTTTTATTATCACTTGGTTTTCTTTGTTTGTCGCTCAAAGATCATTTGTTGCACACGAAGGGAAGCTGGATTTAGAACTACGGTCTAAAGTAATTTCACAACCACTACAAACATCCAAACCCAAGGTGGCTTTCGAATCTACGACTTCTTGAACCCAAGGCAAGAGCGCTAAATATTCGGTAATGATAGATACAATAAGTGTAGTAAATTCCAATGGGTTACAAAATTTGCCTCCTAGGAGCCTTTTTTGCATGAAAGAGTTATTCATATAGTGTTTAGCTAATTTCATATTGAGAATATTCTTACGTATTATATCAAAAAA
>JAPDSC010005989.1:0-25139 GCA_026290005.1 Latrodectus geometricus
AATTATTGTATTCAAATATTTCTTACATACAAATGTAAGAAATATTTTAATACATATACTGCTTTCTTTCCATGAATTAAGTAATTGTTCTTTGAAATTATTTTATATGAGTTGTGGCCATGTATAGAGGAAATAATAAGATTGATTTGTAAACTATAAGCTGACCTTGTAATATATTTGAATAAATCTAGTTATCATACATGGTTTACATGTATATAATCATTCAATGCAGCAAAACTTCATATTACAACAATAATTTAGTAACAAGAGAAATCAACAAAGATTTAGAAAAATAGTTAGTCAAATCTCATTCCTCATATTTAATTATGATGTACTTCATTCAATGTATTTGGATACCTCAGTTTGTCTTATTAAAGATCTTTTTATTACACCCATTCTTGCGTGTAAATAAGAGAATAAGACTCCTTAAATAGATGGTCTTGGAAATCAAACAGCATTCTTTAAAATACCATTAAAATTTACACTGGTGGGAGTAAAGTTGATCTCCATTACTGGCTGTCAATCATACTGCCATCACTAGTGATATTTATACTTGGACTACTAGCTCCTCACATTGTAAGACAAGCCTGCCTTGTAAAATATTACAGCAAACTCTTTAGTTATGGCTCTCAAAAACAATACCTCAAAATATTTTGGTATTTGGGAAAACCTCATGAGACTCAAAAAAAATTGCCCTTTCAGTCAACATAATTTTAAAATACTTTTGCTAAAAATGTTGAACCATTTACTCTTCATTCCTGCATGAATCCAACAGAAGATTTTTGCTAGATATATTTTCACTTCAACTTTTCTTCTTCCATAAATAAAAAGGATACTGTTCCGGAACATCTTAGACAATTAGCCTTGGAGGTCATAAATAATATACCTGGAAGAGACATTAAATAGTATACAGTTGGCTGTCTTGCAGGTAGCAGTATTTATATTGAAATACACAAAAAAATGTTTACTTTATATCAACATAATCCAGACTACTGTTTTGTTTTTAGAAGTGAATTACTTGTGGTGGATGTGGGACTTGAAACCATTCTAAAGAAAAGTGACTGAAAATCTCTAAATTTTAACTGATAGCTGGAGTTCAATGAAACATCTTAATAACTGGATCCATATTTGTGATAAGACAGATATATCTATCCTTCACAAATTGAAGCACATCTCATTTCAACACAATATTTATTTCCAGTGGATCTGTTTGGTAATGCGAAAGCAAGACTGTTTAGCTAAAAATTGCCCAAAGTGCCTCAGACTTCAGCTAATCATATTTTAAGTTGTTTAGACATTCTTTGGGAGGAAATGAACTCTTATCCCCTAATTGTTTCTGACTTTTTGCTCATCAATGGATTTAGGAACCTGATCTGACATTCTCAGACCATAAGTAACAACATGCTTGAACTTCTTGCAGAAAAAGATGTTTTAGAATCTCAATTTTCAGAAATTGTTGCTTTGTTTAAAACAACTTAGTTTAAAGAATTGAATGAATAGCAATTAATGAGGGATTTGAAATTATACTGCCTGAAAACAACTTTGAAAATTTATGGATCCTGCATAATATCTTAAACTCACTACATTTTAATAGTCAGTGCCTTATATAGGTCAAAACCAGTATTTCAATTTTATCTATTGGGTTGTTCGGAAAGTTGTTTCGTTTCATATGAAAATGAAAAACGTATATCGAACAATTATTTTATTAAATTGTAGATTGTCAATACTAGTCCAATACCTTTTACCATCTTTGTGGTCGTAGCATGATTTCATACTCATAAAACAGTTAGTTTTCTTTAGAAAAAACTGATTCAGGTGGAAAAAACGAAATGACTTTCCGACTAACCCAATAAGTTAAAACAAATTTCATATCATGAGATTCACATTCCATGGTTCCAATCCTTTGTGAGCTTTTACAGTATTAAATTATGTACTTGTAAAGGATGATTATGATCTCTTTGAGCCTTCTTTGGCCTTTATTTCCCAGGAATTATATTTACTGCAAAACTACATATTATGACATTGAAGTTAATGTTCTCCACTAACATTAGTGTATAGCATTAGATTTAAAAAGAAAAAAATTCTTATATAATAAAGGCTTCTTGACTTTATTCATTAGGTTTATCAGAGTTGCTAGAGTACTAGCAACCCTGTTGTCTCTCAAGAAGTTCAGATTTATAAATCTTAGGGGTCTTGTCTTACTTTGTCAGATTCTAAAGAATAAATAACAGCAACAAATATTGGAATAAAGTTTTTGATTTCTCTAAGAATCTATAAAACAGCTAAACACTGCTTTAGTAATTTATATGCCAAAATTTTATTTATTTTTTTTATTTAAAAAGGTTTTAATTTTTATTGACATCAACTACTATAATTAAATGAATTTTTGTACTTAATAAATCCATCATTGAAATAATTTAAATTTGTTAATGTAGAAAATAATTTGTTATATTTCTTCCAGGAAGAAGTAAACTGTCAGATAACTTTACAATGCTAATAATATGAATATTTTTATTTAACAAAGGGAAACTATTATACCAAAAAACTTATATTACATCTTTCATTTTTTATAATTTGATTATCATTTTTCAAACATAAATATCTATGATTAGTTGCACTATAATTTTTATTCTACTCATTTCAATATTTATAAATCTTAAAAGTTGTGCTTAAACTTTTTATACCAGAAATTTCCTTCACAATGAAATTACTTTTTTCAAAATTGATATTTTAATTTATTAAACCAAATTTTCATTTCATGTTTAAAATAATTATTCTACATCTTCTTTAAATTATTTGATATATTTTACATAGTTTTTAACACTTGTGTAATCTACAATATGACTATTATATATGAAAACCTCGGTTACCTATTGCTTTATATGTATACATACCTATTGACTCATATTGTAATAATATAGTATTGTTGTGTTGAAAGTATAATTTTTCCAATTCAGTGTTATATTTGAAATGTTTTATCATTAAAAATCACATTGAATTAATTGTTATATTTTATAAATTATAAACTTTTTATTATTTCTTAAGGTCATTAAAAGAGCAAATGTTTTTTGACAGCTAAAAAATTTTGGTAGACTAGTTTTGGGTTAACTTTTAAATTTTAAAATATATTAACTTTAAAATTGAAAAAATATCTTATATGTGTAGTACAATATTTTTTATAATTATCCATTTTATGAAATAACTTGTTTTTGCATTTAACAAATTTCATCTTAAAATCAGAATCAAACTTTTTGGATTTACATGTACTTGGACCAGCACTAACCTAGAAAAATATATTTTGTTATTATCTGTTATGTGTATACAAGAATTCAATTATTAGCAATTAGTTCTGAATCGATAATCTAATTTAATTTTTATGTAATATTTTTTTAAATAAATCTTCAAACAGCCTTAAAAAAAAAAAAAAAAAAAAAAAAAACGTGCATAAAAAAAACATTTTTTTTTCATCTTTGCTAGCTATTTCTTACATATAACAAAAATATATTTAGCATTGTTATCAATTAAAAGACCTAATAATATTATTATAATTTTAAGTCTTTTAATTAATGATTCTAATATATTTTTGTTTTAAGATTTACCTTAATTATATTTATAGTAATAATTGATAAAAATGGGGTTATCCTACAAGCTGGTATGTGTTTGTAACAATCTCCAATTTTCTCACCAAATACTGCTCTTTAATCTCGCCAACCTAAATTATATCATTTCACTTATTATCTGCTTTTCAAAATCTAGACTGTGTTCAAACACATTTTATTTCAAATATTGAAACTTTGAATATTTCATTATATTTACTTACTACAGAAATGTTATAAAATTGATAGCTAAAGACTAATTTCTCAAATTGTACCAAGATTACGTATTAAAACACAAATATAAAACTGTAAAAATCAATTCTACCATTCTTACTCAATAAAATATATATTATCAAATTTTTATAGTTATTTTTTCTATTAATCAAAGAAAGCTAACATTTTACAAGAACAGTGTATAAAGCAAACAGATATTTATAACACACTGTCTAAATTAATAACATAAATAATAATTTGTTGAAAACTTGGATTTTAAGTATTGGGCAGGGCCCACCTTTAAAAAACATAAAACATCAGTATAAACTTAATCTAATCTAATAGGGAGAAACTGGCAATAAAGCTACATCAATAACTCAAATGCATAAATTTTTATAAAAATTCTGATTTAAATTAACAGAGCAGCTACACCCATCTTAAAAAGGCATCAATATTAATCCTAACGTACATAAGAAACAGCTAGGCAATGAAGCTAAATCAATAAGATCAATTTTTCTTAAAACTTGAATGACATGCATTTAAAAAAACTTGAAAAACAATGACACCCATTTAAAAAAAACATTTGTATAATGCAATTTGCAACAATAGAGAGTCTAGCAATAAACCTAAATCAATACTGTGAATAATATGCATTTTTATGAAACTTGAGTTTCTAATTAACAAGCATCACAACTCACTGTACACCTAAATTCATATACATCAAATATTTCTACACATACTTAATAAATCACATAAATTCTTACAACAACAATTTTAATCAATACCATAGTTAAAGAATCACCTAATTGTCGCTCATGCGAGTATTGTCAGTACCAGTCAAACAATGCCCACACTGTAAATTTAAATTATCAGCATTCATATCTTTTGTTAGTTTCACACAAATATGAAAATTTGAATTTTATTCACTTCCAAAATAAAATTTAATTTTTCTGTATCACAACTTCAAACGCAAACACTTCAAACATAAATGTAAAAACAAAACACATAGCAAAATCTTCAAAAGTTACTTTAACAACAAATTTTGTTCATGCACACCAGGTTATGTCATAGAAATACAAGAATCCATTCTGATGCAGTAATCTATAAGTTTGGCACTTGTACTGGCTCACTTTAGCCAAAAATAAAAACTGTTATTCAAAAGAATTTCTTTCTTAAAAACTGACAACTTTCACTTTCAATAAAAAGAAAATATTTTAATATCATTTGACACTAATATTAAATTAACATATTTCTGTAATTTTATATAATTTTTTATTTTAACATTTGAGAAGAAACTTAAATTTATTTTTACTTAATAGCTTCCTCACAATTAGCTCATTTTTATCCTCTGTAAAATTATTTTATTTTTTAGCATATGAAAGAATTAAATCTAATGATCTAAAAAAGTTAATTTATAAATAATTTGTTATGGTTAAAATATAAATATTTATATTCTGTCATATTTTTATATCATTCTTTTATTTTTCATTTAAATATGTCTTTTTAGGTTTCTCAATGGCTCTTGTATCTACTGAATATAATCCTATTTTCTGTTTAAGTATTCTGGATTCATTGCTCCCAATGAATGAAAGCTCATGCTCGTAAGTAATTTAATTTATTTTCTATAGTTAGTAATTTTTTTTTTTTAAATACTAGAATTTTTATTTTAAACTCAATTAAATCCCAACATGTCAAATTTGAAAAAAGGGAAAAAAAATTTATATTAAGTCATTAATTGATGTTAAAGGTAATCTTGTTTTATGTGCGAATCTATCTTTTCTATCATAAAGGTTTTATATATACACATTGATACATTTCCTGATTAAGAATGCTCACAATAAAAACTGACTTCATTCTTTTGAAAAATTTTTAAGAGAAATTGATATTGTGTAATCATTATTTACCACAATGATTCTACAGGCAATTTTTCATGTTATATCACTAGGATGTGTTTCTGAAGTGAGATTACTAAAAATAATCAATTGTGATTTCTACCACAGTTTAACCACGGCCAACTAGACACACAAGGCCGTGTAAGCTTTTTGTGACGTCACGGAGACCGTCCTTTCTCCCAAAAGGTTTCGTTGTAAGTGAAACCGAGAATAGTTTGCTTATAGCCCGTTAATTTAGAATTATCATTCAAAGTTAGATGGTTAAACTATTTGCAATAAAAATTTTGAATTTAATATTTATTATATTTTTTTAAAATTCATTTATTCAAAATATAAGTCTAAAATCTGAAGTATTTGAAAAATGAATAAAATCTGAAATATTATCTGTTTATCATTTTATTTAAAATTTATATACACTTAAAAAACAATTTTCAATTTTTATAATTTAATCAATTCTGTCCTTTATATTTCACTTGAATTAGTATCAGTAAAGTAATATTGCAAAATAATTTCACTATTTCTTTAAGTACATTTTTGAGTGAAATTGTTTCTTTACTTTCCTTCTAATTCATATTCAGTAAGTTGTTAATTTAATACACATATATTCAACTATCTTTCATACAAAACATGTATTCTTTTAAGTATTTGGAATTATTTTATTCATAATATAAGTTCAGAACCTAAAATATAATAATTCTATAAGTGTTTTTTTTATCATTTCAATTGAAATCTGTAATTTATATACTCTTAAAAATAATTTGTGTGAATAATACTTTAAGAATTTAATCTATTGTTTCCTTTATATTTCATTAGTATTAGTATCAGAAATATATAGAAGGTAATGTGATACAAAATAATTTCACTGCTTTAAATGTATTTTTGAGTGAAATATTTTCTTTGCTTTCATTCCAGTTCATATTCTGTAACTTGATGAATCAAATACATATATTCCACTATCTTTGGTACAAAACATGAATCATAAAAATTATTAATATTATGATAAAAATAAACTAAGGAAAATTAAAAAAAGAAAATTTCATTTGACATCTAAATTGATGTGAATCGATATTTTAAAATAATTACCTTACTTTGAGTAAAGAATTGTAAAATATACAATTTATAAAAAGTTATCAAAATTTTCACTCCACAATGTTTTGAATTGTAATATTAAAATATTTTCTAAAACAACTTTTTGTCCGTTTAAAAATCCTAAACATGGTGGAATCAAACTATGCATCCAGTTTTGATTTAAAAAAACCAAAAAGGAATTTCTTTTTATCGTAATAATGTATTTATTATTACAGAAACATAATAATTCAGATATTTAGCTAAAACTATTTTCTTGTATGCATGTAACATTTCTTGTTGTGTGTACATTTTAAGCAAAAAGTAATTATATGCAATATGGTAAATATAAAATTATTTTTCTTACTGTGTCGTAAAAGAACATAAATTTTTATATTGTTATTTGAAGTTTGCTGATTCTAAGCCATTAAGTTTAAATTTATTCAAACATCTGCACATTATACTTTCAAGCACATTAACTTACAAATAATATCTTTTAATGTAGCTATTGTTGAATGTTATTTAAACAGTGCAAATTTCTGAGCAATGAAATGAACTTTTTAAAATTAACACAAAAATACATGTGAAATATATTTATAATGCATAATTTCATAAAACATAAACTTCTACCTCAATATTTCGTGAGCCTTGAAAAAACAGTTTGCAATTGTCACACATAAGTTTAAGTTTAAAAACACAATATCCAGCAATGTATGTAAGAACCTCATTTTCATCAGGAGAAATATCAACTGTCAAATCATCAATAATATCTGCAAACAGGTCAAGACTGATATCATTTCTATTAGATTTTCACACATCATTGATAAACAGTCTAACAGGAATGTCCCCATATCTTTCTGAATGCAAAGTTAGAACAGATTTTATTCGTAATTTTCTTTCTGATTCCAACACTTATACCCCATATAAATACTAGGGAGAGCTAAAACATCAGAGTTTAAAATAGCCTGATAACAAGAAGGTGAAATAATATACAAGTAAGCAGAAAATTCATAAATTTTAGAACTGTATCTCCTCACAGATTTTACTTTAGAACACAGCGTCATTTGCTCAAATATAAAATTCCTTCTGTCATAATCTTCTGAAGTATCTTCTTGCATATAATTTCTCCATGCTTTCAAAGCACTTTCATAACTCTTTTCAATAGATGGGGGAAGTGAATTTGTCATTCGTATAACATTTTCTAATTGGCTCCATAACACCAATTTACCATCACTCAAAAGATGATTAAACTTTGTTATTTCTTGAGCAACACCTTCAACAAAAACTGAAATTGAAAAATCAATGCTTATTTTAATGCTTTTTAAAAGATTGGGAACAGATTGAAAATTCATAAATAAAACATGAGCTTCAGTTTCAGTTTTGTGTACTATAATATTATCCGGAAGAGAAACTTTTTCCGGTATTTTCGTTAATTCTTCAAAAGAATTAATTTTATCAGCAGTCATAAAATTTGATAAAACTTTTTCAGATACAGCATGTAATTTTTCATTTCTGCTTAATCTTTTAACCACACATTTTTGTGTCAAATATGTTGGACAGCCAGGAAATATTGTAGGAACAGCTCCATCCTTCAATTTAGGACGATCTCGAGGTATTTTAATGTCCTCTCCATTTTGTGGTAAATAATTAAATCTGATAATTTGATCATCTGCGAAATGCTTTTCACAAACAACGCTTCGTTTGCTAGGGGAAAAATCTTTTCGGGGAATTTTTTTTAACCACAAAATTTTCTTCGCTTCATCTTTAGGAAATTTAAAACAAGATACATATGAGCCAGTACTATCATAATTTGACTTGCAATAAGGAACACAACAACGATCAGGCATTTTAAATTGCTTAAACTTCGAACACACGCCGTAAATGACAACAATGTTTGTTTCCCACAGCTTCGATCGTTTCTCCCTTAGGACGACTAGTGTCTCGAGGTAGAGTCCATAGCCGGGCTCCAGATGGGAATTCTAACGCATGCGCACTTGAAGAAAGTGGTGGTAATAATTTGGCGGTGTACAATGCGAACATTTAGTTTTAGCAACCCTGTTTGCTTAACTATGGAGCCGAGTTTCGGGACTCTATCATTTTGATGAGAGCATGATTTTTTTAATTAATAAAAAGAAAAAAATTACTAACTCATTACTTTATTTAAATGGTAGAAATAAATTTAAAGCATATATTTAACTTCATTACAATATTCTTATAAAGTGTCAGAATTGGATTTTGACAAGATAATCATTTCATAATAGATTTCATTTCTATATTTTTTTCTCAGTGTACTATTAAAATTTTCAAAGGAGTTTTCTTAAATTAAGATACTGTTGTTATTTAAGTTAAAAGGAAAGATTATAAATCCTTTATTTAAATATAGATGATTTTACTAATATTATAAGTGTATATAACTGTTATATTTCTGATTGGCAAGTTATTCTTACTTAAGTTATTTTCATAATGTATTCCTTCCACGAGATTATTTTCACATTTATGTTTTACTTCTAAGAAATATACAAACAAAACATTAGCTGAATTAGAAAAAAATAGAATCCAGAGAACTTGAACATTGATAAAAATAAATTAACTAAATTCGGAGAAAATATTTTTGTAAACAAATAATAACTCCAATTAGTTATCTTCTTTCCAATAAATCAAAATATCATGCTAAATAAAATATATCAAAACATAAAATTCTTTCCTTAGCAAAATGAATTAATTAACGAATACTTTCTGAAAGCTTTTTTAAAATATAGCAATACAAAGTCGTTACTCTTTTTGAAAGGATAACGGATATGTAAACAAAATACACTTGCTAGCCAGATAAATTTATCGCATTATTCATGTCGCCAACCCGCTGAATCTTAGCCAAAATTTGTTACTCAACGCGCATGCGTTAGAATTCCCATCTGGAGCCGAGCTTTGAGGACTCTATTTCGAGACACTAGTCTTAGGACGACCAAAGTGACGTCATGTCACGTGATTGCCAAGCTTACACGGCCTTGTGTGTCTAGTTGGCCGTGGTTTAACAGAAGCTAAACAGTTTTATATTTAAAGAAAAGTAAATATACAAAGCACTCTGTTGCTGTTTACAATCTTTAGTTTTTATACAGTATATATATTTCTTTTTTTTTTTTTTTTTTTTTTCATGTTCTTAAAATTACAGTTACAATGTATTAGAAATGTAGACATCTGCATTTTCTCAGTTGTACTTTTTTATTATTAAATTTAATCTTTTGTATTGTAACACAAGCATAACCTTGCTCTGAAAATCCTTTTTCAGCTGTAATTAACATGTGAATAGAATACTGGTTAAAAAAATATAACAAAATATTTTGATCTTTTGTAAAAATCAGTAGAGCTGTCATTTTATTTTAATAAGTTTTTATGTGTATTGTTTACCACTTTAAAAGTGAAATAATAATGAACTTATAATGAGACAAATATGTGTTGAGACTCAAAACTTTTACATTTGTAATGTTCTATGTATAAGAAAAATATAATGTTTCAGCTTGCATGCTTTAATATTTTTAAACATGTAAGCTCTTTATTTAAAAAAAAAAATTGTAATTATAAACACAATATTTAAGTCATTTTAAAAGATAAAAATATTTTAATTAACCTCAGTAGTCACAAAGCAAAATATTCTCAATTGTACCTGAATATTGATAAGTAGTAACTTTGCTTTGTAGTTGTAAACCTAACTATTTCAATAAAAACAATGACTTAAAAATTTACATTTTTAAGAATAATAAATATTAGACTTAGTAATTTAATAAGACTTGTATTAAAAATTTTGAAATTTCAATCAATTGAAACAAATTTCAAAAATATGTATTTCATCATTACAGTATTTTGTGAATGAAAAAATGAGAAAGTTTTAAAAAATTCTGACGTTTTGAAAGTAAGCTTGCAATATACAGAATCTTTTCTGAAATGAAAATTATATCAAACACTATAAAACTGTTATTAGAAAGATATTTAGCTATTAAATGTAAATGAGTAATAAAATATTGAATTTTGTTATGCATAAAAAATCATTATTAATTATATTGATCATGAATAATTATGCTAAATTGCAAAAAACTTATCATAAATATAAAACTCAAATTGAATATAACTTCTGACTATAAGTGACATTAATCTAAAAATTATATTTTAGGAAGCTCACTGATCTTGTGGAATGTGTTAATCAATATTTTCCCATGTCATCCAGTAATGAAATCAATAAAGGATTAAAAAATTTAAAATTTGAAATTTGTTCTGATTCTTATCTTAGTGGTAAGAATTTATATTTTTTATATATTTTAGGTTAAGATATTTATGTGTTAAAATTTCTTAATAATGCTGTTCTATTATGACAATTTGTAAACAATTGCTGTTTAATATTTTTTTAACATTGAAAGAAAGTATTGTTTAAATTTATGACAATTTTGTTCTTAAAATTTGTATTAAGTTTTGAGAATTGAAAAACTAATTACAATATTTGGCAACTCTTCAAGCAATTCAATTTTCTTTAAAAAAAATTTCCTGTGTATGAGTGTTATAACATCAGAAAAATAATCTTATTATTTTACTTTATACATAATATTAATATTTTTTAATTTTATAACAAGTTACTTCTATAACAAAGAAATGTTACTTTTTATAGCATTGTATAAAACAATTATTTTTTAAAATTAAAATATGTATTCTAGTATGTGAATATAACACAGATGTGTAATTGTAAATATGTTTTATTTCTTCTCCAGATCTGTTTTTGTATTACTTTTACAAATTTTTTTATTATTATTATATATTATATACTTAAAATATATTATTAAGCTTTTGTGTGATATATATATATACTGTAATTGTGCGTGTGTCAATAGTTGAGACTATTTTGTGCTAAAGTAAAATTTCTTAATGATATAAATAAGTTGTTTGTATTAAGTTATTCTATATAGTGGACAGTTAATGATGTTATAAAACTGATCATTAAAAAACATGGATTAGGAATTTAAAATCTTAAAAATAATGGTTATAATTCATTTTTTTTTCTTTTATTGCAATTAATCAGTTTAATGTAACAAATTATAGCAATACTTTAATATTTAATTGCACGTCCTTTTGCTTTAAGAACTGCAGTCTATTATTTGGATATGTTATAAATAAGACATTAAAATTAATCTTGGGAAGATTGCTCATTCAGATTAAAAATTCTGAAGAAGTCTTTGAAAAATGCTTCCTTGATTTTTTTTCCCCCCTAGTGTGTTCTCAAAGGTGTTCAGTTTATTTGAAATCATATGACAAACTCAATTAGTCCTTAGTTTTCTTAGCTGTAAATTAATTTTTCACTATTTTGGAGATATGCTTAGGATTGAAATTAATAAAGATACTGGATCATATGAAATGAGAGGCCATTTATTCCATTCATTGTTACAGCTTAAGGCTCTTTCATGCAAATGTATGGTCACATGAACTAATTATTAATAAAAGAGCTCCAAAACCTATCAATAATCCATGCTAAAAATATGTAAATTGGATTGAAATTTGCTGAGGAACACAAAAAGTAAATGACCAAAGTCTAGAAGGAAGTCCTTTAATTGGCAAATCCTTTCTAGCTAAAGAGATGGCAATGCTGTGTTTATCATCATAAAGGCATCAGAATATATCCTGTACCATACATATTTATGAAATATTTAATAAAAGCATTTTAGAAGGTCAAATATTGCCTTTTCTTTACAAAAATGTTTTCTTGTGATGAATATTTCAGCAGAATACTGATTGCAACTATACCTTCAAAATGAGGGGGGAGAGTTTACAGCTTAGAAAATTGTTTTATATTGTTAATTCAGTTGCCTGACTTCAATCAAATTGAACACTGAAAAAATTTGGAATATGAAAACATTCTTCAAAGAATCTTCATTTTACATAATTTAAATCATCTATTTTTAAGTTTTAAACTCACACTTAGTACTTTTTAAATAAACAAATTATCACAAATATTTTGTAACATATGTTGGATTAAAGCTTACAACTTATTTATTTACGTCACTAAGAAATTTTACTTAAAAAAATATAAAATAATAATATGAAATATAAAATTTCATGTGTGTTGATTATTATATATGCATGAATATCAATTTAAATTATTTTTATAATATTTATAATTTGCTTATTTAATGATAAATAAAATTTTTGAATATTTAGCACTATTACAGTTTGAAGTGATTGTATGATTACAGTTTGAAAAATTGCCTTTATTGTAGCAAATTGTTTAGTATTTTCTCCTTAGAAAATTAAATCAACAATCCCATATGAAATTATCTAAAATTTCAGATTATCTTTATTGAAACAAAAATTAATGAAAAACATTCAACTTGAATTGAAGAATTTATTAAAAAAAATTATTTATGAAGAATTATAAGATATTTACATAGTTAGCTTCACTTTGTAATAGTTTTTCTAATCTATTATTATTTATTATTAACAGAGAAATAGAAATAATAACATTAACATTAGGCATATTTTCTGATTTTTATTAAATAATTTTAGAAAATAAAAATATGCATCATGGTACATAAATTTTGTATAAAAAAAATTATATTATTAATGTTCCTAGTATATTGGTTAAATAAGTTGAAAAAAAGAATAAGTTACAATATTTGATTTTTAAAACCTACTAAACTTATCTTTAAAAACTCATTGTAATATAGGGAGCAAATGAAATCATTATATTACGCAACAGTATTGAAATTCATCTATTGTATACATAACAAAAAGTATTTTATATAAAAAAAAAATATGAAATAAATATAAAAGAAAATGCTTTGTGAATTGAAGCAACACAATTTTTTTTCATCTTTTCTTTTCCATAAAATTAAATTAATGCTTCATCCAAGTCCATCATAATTGCATGATATTTTTGATTTTTCCACTGGTTTTTATCACATTAATGTAAGAATAATGTTAATTTATAAGCAACTATAATCAAGAATATGCATTATAAATAATTTATTTTTATAAAATTATTATGTAACATAGAAATATTTTTTAAATTTTTTTATATAGCTTACCTATGAAACATTATCCAATTAAAAGTAAATGTTATTATTTAATCAATAATACTCAATTAAGTCAAATATTATATAATATGCATATTTATCTCGAACATTTGGCACATTTTTTCTTACTTCCAAAATTAGTCAAATAATCACAGCTCTCTACAACCCAATATTAATCAGATCTGTCAATCCAGTAGTCAGTTTTAAAATGATATTCTTCAAATAGGTACAAGTCAAAAAAAGAGAGAGAGTAATCAAAATCTATAGTCTTCTAGATTAACAAAGGGAACATTTAGCTATAAAATTCCTTTACATCTACAAAAAAGATAATTGTTTAAGTAAATTATATATGACCTTTTTTTTTTGTAAAATGTATAATTGTTTTTATTGTGAAACAAACTAAAATCATTAGTTTTGCAAAAGCATTTTGTTTCTTTCTTTAATTTTTGATAGCTGAATATTCATTTTTTTAATTCTTTTTAAACATTAGTCAATTTGTTTTATATAAAAAGTTGCTTTTTATAATATTTATTTTATTAGCTTATAATACAAGTAAAAGTTTTGTAATTTGAAAAATACAAAATTTTATTTTCTTGAATATGTTTCAAGGTCAAGTATCTTAGCATTTGTAACTATATGAGCACAATGTATATGTTTATACACAATTTACATGAAAAAGCAATGTAGATGTTGACATACTCGCTTTAATATAATCAAATTGAGTTTAGGCAATATATTTATGTATATGACACTTGAAAGTTTATATTGATGTTATAGATGTTTTAAAACCAAGGCATTAACAAATATTCCATGTATTGAAATTCTTATTAACAACTTATTTTTAAGACTAAACAGATTAAATGCATTATTCTTATTTCCTATAAAATTGAAATCTTAAATAATATAATTTATTTTTTAGATTCAACTGCAGAGGATAAGTGTGCATCAAATCATATATATTCTTTGTATTCTTGTACATTTCATTATATCAAATCAGAAGCTGAAGATGCAGATGTTGATCCTAAGTTGTTGAAATGCTGGTTTGTGCCTCATACATTTTAATTGTTATAATTTTAGTTATATTTTCTATTCAAATAGTTAATTTAATCATTATTTATAAACAAAGCTAACAGTTTATGGATTATGCATTGCTTAATATTGAATATTTGATATTTTTCTATTAAGATAACACCACCATTATGCAAAAATGTTATGTTAATTTTGTGTTTCATTTATTTATAAAAATCTTGATAAAAAATCTAAAATATATTTCATAGAAGGAAAGTTGACTTTGACTATGAATATTTTATTCATATCCAAAATCCCTTTAATTTATTTAATGATATTTATTTATTTTTTTGTACTCTTTAATGAAAATTACAAAATTTTCTTTAACTTGAATGAATTCTGCTCATACTTTTTAAGTGCGTATGAGAGAATTATTTATGCATACATATGCATTTAGATTTAATTATTATAGTTAGTATTTTACTATATAAAATTAAAACAAAATCGCAAGAACTTAATTTATATGCTTATTTTCTGCAAGAAATTTTTGTGATTTAATCCTTGAAATTTGACTGAATATTGTAATTAAGAAAAATTACTTTTAATAAAAAATCTATGCATTTTATTTTTCTTCTGTAATTAAGTAATTAATTTTTTTATAAAGATTTCAGTTAATAAGCTCTTGTTTATAGTTAATTTGCTTTAAATAATATTAAGTGTTCTGTCATAATAAATGTTATTGGTTTTACTTGAAATGCTTAATTTTTATATTTTTTAATATAATGAATTAGGAAACATTTTGATTATATAATAATTTTTAACTATTTTGTTTTAGGAAAAAATATAACTCTAATTTTTGCAATCATCACTTATCATCTTGTTCACATCATACCTCTGAAAATTTGAATACTCTACTAGAAACTTTTCTCAATGGCATGTATGAAGACAGCTGTGATCATTTTGTTTATGATGAACTTACAAATATAAAGTTATCAGCCACTGCTGAAGGTGCTTTCAATAGTTTTTAAAATAATTTTCATCCAAATTTCATTAAATAATATATTTTATCTTTGGTTATTTAATTGACATATTATTTTAATAAACAGTGTTAAATGTATATTAAAAAACTTAAATTTAATTATATTGTTTACAAAATACATGCTGAAATGAAATTTGTAAATGTATGATCTCATTGACAATTAAATATGTAAACGACTGCAATCTTTTCTCCCCCTCTTCCAAGTCTTACTGGTAAACTGTCAGTTTAGTTAAATCGATATTCTTTAAATGAAAAACACTTTCAAGATCAATGTTTTATTAAATGTGTTCCATTTATTATAATTCATTTTCAATTTATTTAAGTTGATATTTTACTTAAATAATTGAATCACTATACGAAAATCCTTTCAAGAGCAATGTTACATTAAGATAATTTGTTCTATTATGATTACATTTTTGATTTATTTACAGGAATTAATTATTTTATGTAAGCATTATTGAAGAGGCTCTCAATGTTATAACGTAATTTAAAAATATTATTTATCTCTTTTCTATGATTAGCATTGTGATTTTCTGATTATGTTGTACAATTAACTGGTAAAACAGTAATTTTTTTGGCTTCAACTTTAATAAGAATCTGAAATTTCTTTTTATACTGTTTCAAGTCCTTGAATTTTTCATTAGTCTTTTATGTAGAAAATATACACAACATTACCATGTTTTTAAAGTGCAACTTTAATGGATATTTTTATGTTTGTTTAATAGAAGGTTGTCACTTTTGATTTATAATTGAATTTTTCAGTGTATTCTGAACTTGCACAGTGCATTGATAGAAATCAACATTTTGTTACTAAATGTATACCTAAGAAATGGGCTTCTGCCGGTTTATCGATGGATATAATTTCTCAGGGAGATTTATGCAGGTACTGATTTTCCTTGAATTACTTTAATTTTAAACCACTGTAGTTAATAGTTTGATCAAAATTGGAAATTAGTATTTTGCTGTCTTCTGCAATTAACTCCTTCACATTAGTTAATCTTTTTACTCATATAGTATCTCAAGAATGATAAGTTTCATTTATAAATAATATAAATTACAAAACCTGTATAGAAAGGAAAAGAAAAGTTATTTTCACTATCCCTCATTAATTTTGATGATGTAAACTTAAAATTTGTTAATTTCAGTAAACATTTAATTTTTTTTCAAAGAAATAATTGAAAATAAGAAAATATTTATCTAAACTTAAAAACTATTTAAGTATTTTTTTAAAAACTATTTTCTCAATTAAGCTTTTCTATTAATTTTGCTTTTTAAATAGAAATTGAATTTTTTTTTTTTTTAAATCAAATTTTACTTCTACATTTATGTGTTTTTTGTTATTTTGATGTTGAAATCTAAACTTTCTTCCTCACTTGCATTATATTTTATTTTATGTCAAACCTGAATAATGTGAATGTTCTTTCCTAGTATATTATACACTGTTAAATATTTAAAAGTTGTAAAAAATTCAAATTTGTTGAATTAATTTCTTCTGAAATTAACATATATTTTCTACATAAATATCCCTATTCTGTTTGCCATTGAATGGAAAACATTGTATGAAATAGAATGAAACTTTCTTTGAGATTTTGGATTACAATGTTTGCAATTAATTTTATGCTGATTTGAATTCAGTGTTATGTTGCTTATGGCTCAATGCATATTGTTCTCTACTTACTTTAAGAATGGAGATGTGGTGCTTTCTCACTTTATGAAACTATCACTTATGTATAACTGCTGTCAGTAGAGAATTAATAGCTACAGTATTTGATCTCTTCTTTCTGCATTCCCTCAGTGTGATTTTTTCAGAAATTATATTTATTATTTTTCTCAATATTTGCAATTATAACAAATGTATGTTAGTGTATTATAACAAATGTGCTTATTATTTTCCTATGCTTTAATTCATTTGCTTCATTCTCTCTCATGCTATCAGGTTGATATTAGAAGGTTGGCACTTAGGTCTTAAATTGAACTGTTCACCAATTTGACTCTTGCCTTAAAATTAGATGTTTGTAGTGGTCAGTATCCCCCTTAAACTGTTAACCTTCTAATGACTATTTAGCAACAAAAAATATCCTGTTTTCATAAACATTCAAATTTTGTTTATCTATAGTTACATTTATTTTAGTTTAAATACATAGCTTGTTAATTGTTATTCTAATAGCCATGCTTAAATTTGATTTATATGTTCTTTGATATGACAGAAATAATTCTATTTTATGATCTACTATTTCTATTATTTTTTTTATTTTTAACTCAGCAGAAATGAAATAAGTCACAAAGTAAGTTCATTTTTCAAATGTGTTTTCTTACAGTAAAATATCTTTGTTTTAAAATGTTCAGGTATTTTAGATTTTTATTTGAAATCTAAATTATCTTAATAAAATAAAAATTATGAAATATAAAAAGCAATCAAACCTAATTAAAAAAAATCATATTTTAAAATAGGTCATAAAAAATAATTGTTTTGAAACTGAAATTTTTAAGCAAAATTTTAATGCATGTGTTTGTAAGTGCTTGCTTGCTTCATTTTGTTTAATTGTCTTTTGAGCAAAATAAACTAAAACAGTGTAGTAAGAAACCCAGTACTGCTAGCTAAGTCTTTTCAAAATCTATATCAATTAAATTTTTCTTAATTTCTATTAAATGATTTTTATTTAAATGAAGTTTCATCATATCAAAGAATTCATAAGAATTTTCATGCAAATAAACTTTTTATGATAATATCCTCTTTCAAGTATTTTCCTTCTGCATTTTACTCCCTGATAAAACTTGAACTTACAGCTAAGCAGTTCAATTTGAAAATAATTTTGCTTCCTTCCTTGACCATAGATGTTTGCAGTGAAAAATTTACTTTAAATTCTAAGTATGATTGAATTAGCACTCATGCAAGAATAGACCATAGACTATCAAATAAACAAAACCAACCTTGTATAAAAAATAAAGCCTCAGTTGTCTAAAAAATTAATATACATCTTTTTGTCAATTCTAGTGACAAACCTTTACATTCTAATGATTAATTCTATTGTAATCTTGCATATGTGTTGCTTTAAATTTCTTAGATAAAAAGAATTTCTATAGTGAACTATGCAGCCATTGTATATTGATTTTTATTTATTTGTTTATTCATTGTTTTCTAGTGCTTTTTTTTTTTAACTGATATGTTTCAAATATAAATTTTAATCTGAACAAAGTAATTGATCAGATGTTTTACTGAGAGTTTACTAACTTTAATAATCCTAAACTAATAAACTTTTGAAACCATTTTCTTAATTTTTTTGGCAAATGATTAATTTTTGTGCACGTTTGCTTTTTGCTGTAAAATACATTGCACCAGTCACAAAACCTGATTTATTTGCAGGAAAGAAATTAGAATTTTAACATTTTTTATAAATCTCATTGATAATTATAGTTGGAATGTAATTTTATGTTTTTTAAAGCTTAATTATATGAATATAATTTTTTCAAACTATTTGTCTTAAAGAAATTAAAAAGTTTAAATTCATTAAAGGGGAATTTAAAAATTGTAAAGTCTAAAGATTAATTTGAAATTTAAAATTTACTTTTTATTTCATAAATATTTTAATCTCGCTAAAATGTATTAAAGATGTATTGTATTTTCCTGTATATAATCCACAGCAACTCATTTATTGCATGATCTTTTTTTTAAGTCAAAGGAACAAGCATTTCTGTGGTAATTTTTTTTCAACAAATATTCAAAAACGTATATACTACTAATAATATGGGTGTCACATGATATAAAAAAAATGCATATTGTGATTAAAAATATAATAATTTGTATTGGAAAAACATTTATTATGAAAAATATCTCTTTAGATCCACCCCATTTCAGAGTAATAAACTGAGATGAAAGCACGGGATCGATCAAGAATGATAATTCCGAGAAGGTTCTAGTAAACTTATCGATTTTTAGTTTCTTATAAATTTTAAAACCATGTTAGATATATTTGAAAAAAAATATATATTTGCTTCATTAATAATTAAATGAAAGAAATGGATTATTTTCAAACTGCTTATTGGATACTTTTTTTTGTGTATGTGTCGCACATGCTTTATTTTTTACTTTACATTAACACTTTTGTCAAAATATTTTTTATTTGTTTTCGCTATAGCTTTTAATTTAAAATCTGCTGTGTAACTTAAACGTTTTCGCTTCTGTATTACGATTTACAAATTTTAATATTTCAGAACAAAACGACTCACATTAAGACAGAATGTGAAATGACGTTAGCGAGTGGCATCTGTAATAACTTTCCGAGGAACCGAATTCATTATTGAAAATAATTGGACAAAATTAATTATAGCTGAAATAAATCATATTTTTTGTGGCGCCATCTGTTATTTATTTTATGAAACAAGAACAGTATTTCTTTCAAAACTTTCTTGAAAGCTTTTCTGATAGAGAATGTTTTTTATCGAATTATCTGTAGTGGTACATAATATTCGCAACAAATTGCGGAGCATTTTTAACACATAATCTGTGGGTTATATACCATAAAATACGGTATTAAACATAGTACACATATTTTGTCTGATTTATTTTTCCTTTATTACAAGATCAAAATAACTAAATATACTAAGAAATGTCTAGATTTTTTAGTTTAATTATATGTTAAGATATTTTAAGGAACAGAGATTATTTTATCATTTAAATTTTAGCCTTACAATTCAATAATGAAATCCATAAACTATTTGTTCTTATGTCTTTTTTTTAATTTATTGATTGAAGTTTTATTCTAACATTACTTTTTTTAGGACTGTGGATTCTGCTCTGAATTGTGTAGGAAATATTGTTCAAACCAATTGCCCCAATATGAAAAGTAAATTTATTAATATAGTGCAAATCCTACAAACCTATATCACTCCAAACTGCTCTCAAGGTAATGAAATATTAGTTACTACATCTCAACATGGTGAAGGGTTGGCGAAAATGACTGGGAAAGTTTTTAAAAATGTTGCAATTCAATCTGAACTAACAACAGTTAAAAACACAGAAAAAGTATTTTCATATGCATTGGAATTTTCTACTGAAGCTGTTACTGAAAAAGTTCTCAATAGGAAAATGAACTCCACCTCTAAACCAAATCTTAAAAGTTCAGAAAATTTTCTGAAATCAAAATTATTAGGAAAAGTCACTGATAATGTGTCTATTATTCCCAATAATACTTCAGTATTATCAAATAACTCAACTAATCCAATTGTCATAGAGAAACATGTCTTTATAACTGTAGCATATCGACCAAAAAATGTAGCTGATTCCATCTATGCCTTCCCAGTGTTTATTTTAATTTTAATCTGCATTTGTTTGTTAAAGTTGTGAAACAAATTTATTGATTTTTAAGCGTGTGCTTCACTTTTTAGTTTTGCTTTGCAATTCATTTAGTAATTGGTGAAATTTGTTCCTAATTTTAATTTTTTAATTTATATATTACTTTGAATACTTCTGATTTATAAGGTTATTCTAGTATTTTTTATGAGTTGAGTTATATTTATACGTTTGATTTAATATGAAAAAATATGAAATTATTTTTTTGAAAATTAAGTAATGATAATTTATAAAAAATGTGGTTGCCACCAAATTTTCACATTTTAAATAAAATTTTATAATGCAAAAATGTGGTAAATTGAGCTTACAAAAGTAAACAAAGAGTTCTTTGTAAAATCTACAGTCCAAACTTAAATGTGAGAAACACATTGTATTTTGGTATTAATTTTTTGAAAATGTAATATTCTTCCATATGTTTAGTTATGGTCAAAAAATATTTGACTGCTAAGTAATTTTGATATTTATTAGATTTTTAAAATAATATCTAACATTTCCTAAAGTAATTCAATAACAAAATATTTAAAGCTTAATTTTCAATATATCTTACTTTTCTAAAGAGTAAAATGTTATTAATGTGTGAAAGAAAATATTAAACTAACATGATTATCCTTTATGCTTTTCGATTAGTAAAGGATATTATATATAAATTTATATTAAAATAATTATTTCAAATAAATTCCTTTATAGTTAATTTTCAAAATTCCATTATATAAATTCAAAATTTTATTATAAAATATAGCTAATTTGTATTTCTTCATAGCAATTTTTATATTTATAAAATGGTTTTAAATTTTCAAAGTAATTCTACTCATCCAAAATTTGATTTGTTTGCATTTAATTTTTACCTCATTTTTAAATACTATTTTGTTTGTTTTCATTTGTTTCTATGTTCTTTCATTTCATTACAATTTAAATTCCATTAAAATAATGGAATTTTTTAAAGTTATTACTAATAAATGACCATGATTTTCATGATTTTATTTCAAATTAAAAGTAAACTATGTATATAAATAGGTACTAAAAATATTTAAAAAAAAAAAAAAAAATTGTTATCTTGATTTACTAACTTTTGAACATAATTTCTTATAAAAAAATAATTCTCAAGTAGAGATGCATTTATGTATGTATTTAACACGTGTTTTTGTTTTAGTGTTATGTTTCTAATATACTCAATATTATACATTCCTATTTTTCATCTGTATATTTTATTATAAAATGTTTCATTTTGCTTCAATTTTAAAATAATTTTCCCGATTTCATTAAAATACTGTTTTTGGCAACTTTTAAATTTGAATTTATACTACAGTTTAGGTATGTGTTTGCTTTTAATTCTTTGTTAGTTTTAATCTCATACTTATAAAATTAATATAGCAAATTGCTTTATGTGTCTAATGTTATCTAAAAAAAATGTTTACTTTGGCTAGAGGTTTTTATTTTTCAGTCTTAAAATGTATATCATTTCATTAATATTAATTTGACTTGCACTTAAATAGAATTGCTTATAAGGGCTTAAAATCTTTTTAGTTTATTGAATTTTAAAACTAAACTAAAAAGTAGTAAACTAAACTTCAGATACACTGTTTCATAAATTATTATTCTCATAATTTCAAAGTTAAAGAACAGATAAGCTTATAGCTATTAATAAAATATTCTAGAGTAAAATCTGTATTTTACTTTCAAAGAAACAGTTATTAAATCACATCACTTTTTTTATAGAAATAATGAATAAATGTCATTTATAATTCTAATGTAAATAATTAAGTGTTATATAAATATAGACAGGAAGAAATAAAATTAAATAAAAACTAATATAAAATATTTTTTTTATTTGTTTGATTTTATTTCAAGTTACTCTACTTATTTTTATCTGGAAACTTTTCTTATAGTAAAATGTAATTTTTTTTAACAGGGTAATTTGTAAACGTTTTATTATGGCAAAAATAATTATTGGTATCTTCATTGGATACACATGATAGTTTTGGACTTATGATTCTTGAATATTTAAATTTTTTTAGCAAATTCACATTAAAAGAAAACGAAGATGAATACAAGATGCTTTTATGATTTAAAATATTAGAACATCTATTAAAATAGTTTAGAAATTTTTATAAAAGTTTTTTCATTAGGAATTAGCAAAAATATAAGTGTCAAA
Source organism: Latrodectus geometricus (assembly GCA_026290005.1). Lineage (NCBI taxonomy): Eukaryota > Metazoa > Arthropoda > Arachnida > Araneae > Theridiidae > Latrodectus > Latrodectus geometricus. Next base: position 23,365 of record JAPDSC010005989.1, read on the forward strand.
AAATTCTGAATATATTATATATAGTTATTCAAAATTAATACCTTTAAAAAGCGTAGATCAAAATACATAAAAAAGAAACTTATGAAGATAATTTTATAGAACTGTTTTCTGTGTTCTATGAAACTATCAGCTTAAAAAATTATTTTAAGCATAATTATTAAAATTCAAATTTTTTTGTTCTAAAGTTGAATGCATATAAAAAAAAACATTTTAATATTTTTACATGCATAAATTGTATGACATTTAAAAGATTTTATTTCTTATAAATAAATATTTTTCGAACTACCGGTTATTCTTTCGTGATAGTTGTATATAAAGCAGAAATTTGGAATTTTAGGCACATAAAATATGCAAAATGAAGCATTTATTGAGTGTGTGTCAATGTACAGTACAGTAAGTACTTTCAACCAAATTTTAAAAATAACATTGCACTTGATTAAGAAGTTTGCCCTGTTTTTGTACTGTTATGTCATATTTATACCTTGCTCTTTACTGTATCATTCTGTTCACTATATTTATTACATTCATTTCCTAAACAGCTTATGAGAACAAATAATTTTAGTTTATTTTGCACAAAATTACAAGAATTTATTACAAACAATTCAGCCAAAACTATAATTCTTAAGATTCAAATTACTTTTCTTGAATTTATATATTTGTTGAGCTATTACTAATATTCAAAAATATCTTCATTCCAAATTTGAAGTTTTTTATAATCTTCTTCTTAGCAAATTTAATGTGATGCATGGCATTTACATAAAGAATTATTATTAAATATGCTTCAGCTATGGATTGTATTTTATCTTCAAGTTATTAAGTTTTGTGCAAAGAAATAAACATTGCAATAGTGACTGTTTGCTATCGCTAACCAGAATTGTTGCTGTTTATGTCATTGTAGATAATTAAAGTTTGCTAAAAATGTGTAAAAGTTTTTCTTTCACTCTATTCAGCCATGAAATGAGCTAATATATGCAAGGGAATGGAAAACAATTAAGAAATAATTTTTGTAATTTTTTATTTAGGTGAATGGTGGATTATACATACTCATTAAATGCAAATTCTGGTATAGTCTTTTAACAAATTATTTTTTTCAAGCTGACCATCATTCTGAGATTGTTATTGAGCTCGCCCATAAATATTCTAAAAGTATGTAAAAACTATAAATTTTTCATTTTTATTAGTCGATACTTTAATTTTATTTACTTGTAAATCTTATGATAAAATAGCTTTCCACATAGTCAATAAAATTATTTAACTACTTCCAATATAGTTTTGTTTAGATTGCAATCTTCCTTTTTATAATTTTAATTTTTTTAAAAAAAAGTTTTTATTTTTAGTTTAACTGATTTAACTGCCACCAAACTCTGAATCTCCGTTTTCTTTCAAAACTACATTATTATTACCATGTTTTTATTTCAATCTTATAAAATTGTTCTAATTAATATTTATGTTATATCTAGTCAAAGAAAAATGTTTCGTTACTAGCTTTATTTTTTAATCTGTGATAAATATAAGCGCTTTATATTTTTTGTTTTCTTTTACATAATATCTTGTTACTAATATTTATTCATCCTTGTTGTATTATCCAGTGAAATTCCAAAATTTATTAATTTTTTATTTCCACTATATTGAAAACATTTTTAAGTTTTCAGTAAAAATGCTGATGTAGATTTTTCATGTTAAGAGTAGTGTTATTTTAAAAATTGTTTCCCATTTTTTACTAATTGACAATTTATGTTGCTGAAAAGTTAATATTTATTAAATTTGAATGGGCC
>JAPDSC010005997.1:0-20231 GCA_026290005.1 Latrodectus geometricus
TTTTTCATTATGAATTATATTATTTCTTTATTAAAGAAATAAGCTGTAATATCATTACAATGATATTGAAAATTTTTAACCAAATGGAAAGTTTCAAATATAGTCTTATAACTTTAAAATATGATATTGATTAGTCTTTCATTCTTAGTATAAGCCATTGTTGTCATTATGCTATTAGCTGTGCTAAAGTTCAGTCATTAAAGCTTGCATCAGCAAAATGAATGCTTTGGATGTCTATAATACATAAATATGAGGTAAAATTAAATGACTGTGATATAATAATGAAATTAAATAGATGTATGAAGTAACAGATTTAAACTGTTTCAATGGCTTCTTAGTTTTCCATCTAACAAGATAATCTCTTTCATTCAACTTATAGTATTTTTCTATTCTTTCAAAGTACTTGCCATTGCCAGAACCTTACTCATATTGGCTCGCCATGTATATAGCTTAAGTAAAATTATTAGAAAGAAGTGGAAATTTATATATATATATAAGAATATGAAATGTTGCCATATTCAACTACCACAAAATTCCAATCCACTTTTTCTTACAAAACATGCCGTTATTATCTTTGATTTGATAATGTAAAGCACTGTTTCTTATGTCAATAGAATGCTTTTTGCCATTTTTTTTATCACTTTTATGAATCATTGATGTATTAATGACATTCCTTAGACTATTGCATTATTCTTAATATCTTGTCAATTTCAATCCATTAAGGCTAATATGTTTCTAATTTAGTTCCTTGTTGTCGCTATTTTTTTAGTCAATAAATACTATTAGTTTCGTATAGCATATATGTATAAAAAGTTGTCATATAGAAACTATAAATAATGAAATATTGACAGAATGTATATCTAGATAAAATTAAATGTCTTTATCAAGCATATATTACTCTGGAAATGATGCACACACTTGTATGCATTGATTTCAAGGAAATGGTACATGTATATATAGATTTAATCAATTTTTGATTTAAATAATCGATGTGCATATATTATATATTTTTAGGAATTATAGTTTTAATTTTTTTTATCTCATTAACTGTGCATTTTTACATATATTAATCTCAATATATGTTTCACAGGTTAACAATGCCACTTTATCTCTAAAACTTTTAATTATTATAATTTGTCAAATTGATACATATTAATTATTTTTATATTTAATCATTATAGCAGTTTTTATCATTTCATTTTTTTGTCTGTTTATTTATTCACTAGGGTTTTGAATACTGATAATATGAGCATTTGTGGTCTCACATTAGATTATGGACCATTTGGATTTATGGATATGTATAATCCGCATTATGTATGCAATTCATCTGGTATGTTTAACTATGCGAATTCAAAAAATAAAAATTTATTTATTAAAAATATATATATTGTAGTTGAAAATAAGATTTTTAAAATTACTAAAATTGTCTTAAACTAGTTTTATCATAACAATATGTCTCTATTTCACACTTTTAAAGTTTAAATTTCCAATTTGGAAAAGACTGAGAACTTATATTTTAAATTGGTACTGACCAACCTAATAATTCTCAACTGAAGTAATTAAATGAAGTAAATACAGTCAGTTCCTAATTTTTTTTGTTAAATATAATTTTATTCATTAAGGAAAAAATAGTTCATTTTTGATTAAATTCTGAAAATAAAATCCAGATTTTTTGTAGTTAATTATTGAGCAGAAAATTCAAAATGGGCTATCAATGCAGAAAGTTCAGGATCACAATTAAAGCTTTTATTAATATCGTAAAATATATCTATTTTATACGATATTTTAGAAAGCAATGCATAGTATAATTTAGATAAATATCTTTTTAATTAGTTTCATAAAATATTTAATCTTGTTTAAATAAGGAATCTGAATGTAATTTACAAAACTTTGCCTAAAATAATTAGTATCCTAAAATACATACATTTTATTATTATTTTTATTTATTCAAGTCCTGCAATTGTGCTTAAAAAGAAAGCAATTATTGGCTATTTTGAATTTAGACACAAAAGATTATACATAATATTTACTAAACATAATCACTTTAATTTGATCAAATTATCATTTTTCCCAATTTTGCTATTTTCTTAAAAATTACAAGTATTAGGTTGTATTTTTCATATTTATTTATTTAGTAGAAATGCTTTATTATATTATATAATTTGTAGAAATGCTTAGAAGACAATCGTGACAATTTTTCCCTCCATAGTAAATTTTGCTAAGAAATACAAAAGTAAATATACAAATAAAAAGAATTTCAAAATTGTTTGTAAATTTTTCAAAGACGAAACGTTTTTTTTATTTTTTGCAATAAAATTTTTTTAATTTTATTTGTGAATTTTATTTCATATAAGTTTTGAAGTTTTTATCTTCCTTATTTATTAACATAAACTGATAAAAAATTGTGACTTAAAAAAAACTAAAAAGCTGTTATAAATAATATTCAAATATGGCTTCAAGATAAATATCTATGTTACCAAATAATTTCTTTAATTTTCAAGTATGAAAAACTACTCAGATCTATTGGCAATAAATATTAAAGTAATTTTAATTAAAAATATATAAGACTTGAAGGTAAATGCCTTAAAAAATCCTACAATTGCTACCAAAGATTGGTAACAAAATACAAAATGCCTTTATATTCAATTACCTCATTCACAAAAAATATTAAATGTAATTTTCTCCTTATAGACAATCCCATATCCAAATCCTCCAGATAGAATAATTGCAGATAGAATAATTTGGTATATCCATGATATAGTTAATTCTTCTAACAGCCTGGAGAGTATATGCTTAGGAATCATATCTCAATCTTAAATTGTTTTTGTTTAGTTTTTCACAGCTCTTTTTTTTAATAAGACAATAACTATTTAATAGCTTTTCTTGTCTTTGATCCTTGATATTGCACTAGTCCGAAAATCAAAGTCTGTTGAAGGAATCAAAATCATTAGCTCAAATCAATTCTTAGATATATGCAGTGTCAAAATAACACTCTAATTAAAAATAAAGGTTACAGTGAATTTCTTTGAAGACTGCAGTGCAAATGGTGTTCCGAACAAATAATTATTCTCTTTTTATATTTAATATTTATCTAACCATATTCTACTGCACATGAGAATGTAAAAGTCTTGTAATTGAAACTCAATTGTGTATTTCCTTAAAAGGATAACATTGTACTATCAACTAAATGCCTAAATGATTAATAAGTATAATATTGATATTGATGAATGCTAAAATTTATATTACTGAGGAATAATTTATTATATAATATCTTTATAAATTTTCATGAAAAGAATTTTAAATAATGTTACCACTCTATGGAAAATAAATATATTAATATTTTTATTTTACTTTTGATCACATTAATTATTCTAAAATAAAAATTTTTAATAATTAAATTAGATAATGCTGGACGCTACTCTTATATTAAGCAACCTGAAATTGGTTTATGGAATCTTCAAAAATTCGCTGAATCTATTCAACAAGCCATACCTTTGGACTTAACTTCACCAATATTGGAGTTGTATCTGGAGGAATTTCAATCCACCTGTTTAAAGATTATGAGAGCAAAAGTAATATCTTTATTACTTAACATTTTACTTTGTTTTATTGTTACTAATTAACTGTCAAATAACTGGAGAAAATATAAATTTTAAATTTATTATACTTATATACATACATATTAATAATTTATTTAAAAAGAAACATTTTCTGAGACACTGGCCAATTTGTTAAAATACAGAGGGTAATATCTTCACAGAATATTTTTGTAACGATTTTGTGAAGATATATAATGAAATATATATAATATATTCTGATATTTTCAATCTGATAGCCCTTTCTAACTATTACATCCTCGATTTGCAAGATAAAAGTCCTTTTTTTTAAACGTCAAGGCTGATATTAAAGAGCTTGTTTTAAAAGTCTGAATGCTTAGTAATCATAGGTGAAACATCAGGGGACCTGTAGGGGGGTGGTGCATTTAAAAGCAGTAGCTTCAATTCAAGTTTCATATTTTATTTTTCTAAAAAAAACAGAGCAGTAGATTCAGCGGAATAGCTTTTATCCTGATAGAAGCAATGAACATCACACTTTTTTGCTTTAATTAATCTTAAATTGGATTTTGTAATTTTGTTCACAGTTTTAGCATATATTTAAAGATTTTGCAGTAGTGATTCAGGTAGTAGGAATTTCTTTTAAAACACAAGATGCGATTTAAAATTTAATGATAGGTATATATACCTGTATTGGATATACATTTTTTTTTTGTCTTTTTCTCAATCAAATGTTAACTTTGACGTTTTTTTTCTTTACAAATTAATTATGTCACTTATTTTACATGTATAGAAAATTTAAAACCATGATTTTCACATCTTTTTTTAATAACTGAATAAAACTCTTTAGATAACACAAAAATATAGCCTTCGATCCATTGTTTATTTTTCAATGACATTTTAAAGCAAAGAATATTTTTAATGTTCCTGATGATAATTAAGCCCTATAACAATTATATGCCAGTTACAATTTTACTTTTAAATTAATATTTAATTTCATGGAGAAAATTAAAATCAATATAAAAATGTGTGACTCTAGTCTAATAATAAATCCTTATGTGTAAAAAAAAAAAAAAAATAATAATAATAATAATAATAATTCAATAGAAACAAACTAGATTTAATAATAAATATTAATTTAATTTTAATGTCTATTGAATGAGAAATAAATAATTTTTACCCCTGAAACAGAAAATAGTAAAAATAAAATAATATTTAAAATAGTTTTGAAAAAGACTCAAAGCTCTTTCAGATTTAAATAGTTTCTGAAAGTTAATTTACTGTTAAACTATAATCCTCTTTCATTCATTAGAATAAGAGAAAAAATTATTGATAAAATTATAATATTTGTAAATATTTTTTTAACTTTTTCTTAGATAATATGTTGCAGCAATAATTTAGGATTCTTAATTATTAAAGTATCTGAATTTATTTTAATATTTTCATAAAAAAAAATATTTCTTACATACTTTTTACTGTTAATACCAACTTTTTAAGTAAAGAATATGCTTTGAACGATGAATGTTTAGCTAAAAAAATTTATATTGTTTTCTATGAAATTTATGGTTTTATTTCATTTAGTTACATTTTATTAATAAAAATTTTATTGCTTGAAAAAAAATCTATTTATAATTATTTTAACTCGTAAACTTTTATACTTTTTAGCTTGGATTAATTGCAACTGAATTTCCTGATGATTTGTAAGTTGAAATATCAAGTATTTATTATTTTTAGCGAATATGTGTTTTATATGCTTTGTAATTTTAATTCATTTTATTCAGAATTTCAATTATTGTTAATAGAATATCCACTAAAAATGAACTAGAATAGCAATACTAAAATTTTAAGAAACATTTATTAAAGTCACCTAAGTATTGATTTTTATAATTGTTATTTCAAAAATAATTATTTAATGGTTTTCAGTTTTGGTTTGTAAATTTAATAGTTTTTAAACTGAAACTTTGATATAATGAGCACTCTTAAGTACTGTTGATTATCTTGTTATAATATATATTTTTATTATAGTAATCTTATGGAAAGCCTCTTTATTGTTATGGAAATGACTGGAGCTGATTTCACTAATACTTTTGTTTCCTTATCATCATGTGATGTCAGTCAACTGATAGAAGGAAAACCATCTATGAAAGTAGTATTACAAAAGCTTCTAGAAAATTGCTATTCTCTGGAGGTTATGATTAATAATCACAAATCCAATAATTTGCCTCCGTGAGTATTTTATTTTAATGAATGAAAATTTCTTTTTATTAATGTTGTACATCTAGTCATAATTATTTATCATAAGTAATTTAAATAACTGCTAGTATTTCTCATGAATTTGTAATATAGGATTCTACCGTGTATTCTTTTCCCTATGAATTCAATGTATTATTAGTATTAGGAAATATGCATATTTGTTTTAAATATCATAATGAATAAACATTATAAATTATCTATCTTCCATGTGATCTTTTTAAAAGTTCCTATATAAATTCTTTTAATTGGCTTTTTGTTATTATTTGTTAATAACTATATTTTAGATTTAAATAATTATTTAATAAAGGTATTTCACTTTTGAAATATATTTGAAAATATTATGATTTATAATGACTGAATAATATTTATCATCTATAATAAAATTTTTTGTTCTTTTATTTCTTTGATGCTAACATAATCAATCAACCAATTGATTAAAGATAATATTACAAATTTTATCCACACACTGGTGTGCAAAACTTAAGCAACATGTGCATTTTTTTTCTTCCATAATTCCATGAGAAATCATCTGAGAGATATGAAATTCGGAAATAACAGATATCATTATATATTTAAATGATGATGAAAGCATACTTAAATAAAAGTGAATATTTTGCATACAGTCTAGAGTCAATCATAAAAAGGTTTTTATCTAACTTACAGTATTGTTATGCATGATTGTCTGTTCAAGGGGAAGAACAATAAGCAGCCTATCCTAGAATATGGCTATCCTATTATCTGTCTTAAACTCTAATTTGCAGAAATTTTAGTGAATCCAGCTTAGTTCTGCTCAAAATCATCACTGGCCTACAAATTTTTGCCCCAATGACATTGTGCTTAAGAAGGCAAATCTACAGGTGTTTGGGATTAGAAGAAAAGATATACATGCTAATAATAGCTGATGCTGTAGAACAGCAACATTTGACACAGTGTTTTGATCTTTCTTGGATTGATGGATTATTTTTCCTTGCCAATCTTCCTGTTCCAGTAAACAAACAGAATGATTTTCCAGTTTATCTTAAATGACAGTCTCTTGAGGGAATTAAAAATTTCCTTTTGAATGCTATTCAGATGTATACAGTGGCAGTGTAAATGATAAACACCATACAGGCAGTGGTATCTATATCAAATCTGAGGACCACATAATAAAAATCAAGATCGGAATCCCAATTTCTGTTCTGTTTTTCATATGGAGCTCAAAACCATCAATGAGGGATTAGAAATGATTAAGCCAATCACCAATAATTGACACATCTGGATCTTGACAGATAGTAGAAGCACAATTTAACACTTGGCTAATTGGCATAAAGTGAGGGGTAGTGTGGTTAATAAACTGAAAAACTTAAAATATTTTTCTCTGTGCCATCTGATTAATCTTCAGTGGATTCCCTCTCATGTTGACATCGAGAGTAATAAGATTGCTGACATCTTGACCAAAGCTAGTGCTGGTGATGTCATTGAGTACGCTGTATTTCTTATCTATTTGAAAATTTCCTTGAGAGCTAAGAACCAATTTAAAACCATGTCGCTTGCCACTTCATCACTGGTTTAGGAGCAATCACTCAGCTCTTGTATTCAGTTGTAAGGATCAAACCACACTGACTCGCTTTCTCTGTTGACACCTTAAAACTATGACGCTCTTTGAGGGATCTAAGCAATTTGAAGACTGCACCAAGTGTTTTATAAGGAGGCTTCTCCTGAACACATTCTTGCTTGTCTGAGCCTCTCCAAGCAGGACCTTACTGACAATCCACTTTTATTAGCTCTGCGTATCTCAGGATGTTCAACAACAACACTGCTCTATAAACCAACTTTCGAAGGATTTCATCGTATAGGAGGGTGTTGAATAAGTCACATTTGTGAAGTTGTCTGGTTACAGTAAACTATGATAATCTTTACTCCATTGCTGTAGACAGTTATGGCATTTGCTTTCAGGTTTTGGACTCTTTTTGCCCGCTGAACAATATATTAAATAGTTACTGCAGGCATTTTCTTGGGCTTGTCGACACTAGCCTTTTTAGCAGCTGTACCTGTGATTTGGAAAACTTTCCAAATGTGCAAAATTATATTTTTGTTGATTCCAAACTTTTCAGCTGTACTATCTACTCTACATTCCCTCCCTCTTCTGCATCGTTGTGATCGTTCTTGTACATCTGAAGTTATTCAGTTTATTTCTACTAAGCATATTTTATTGACTTGCTTTCATTGACTTGAAAAAATTCACTTGCACTTGCAGCGAGTGTCTTTAATTGTGCCTCCATCTTTTCTTTTAGTATTGCCTTCAGTTCAATACTTTATTGATTTGAATTTCACCTTGGGTATGGATATTTGTAGTGGTTCGAAACCGTCTTTAAACTGTAGATACCAGTCTAATTATCCCTTTTCCTTACTATTGTGCAGGAAATGACCTTTGAGCGACAAATAAACCAAACTTTCTTTTTAGTGTACCCTTGTGCTGCATTTGTCGACCAAACTCACTTTACATATGTTCACGCCACCTGTGACATTTTATTAATGCGATTGACATATTATTGATCTCTCTACTGAATTGTATGTTTATTGTACTAATTGCAAGAAATCCTTTTCTGCAATTTCATGGATATCTGCTTAATATTAAGATTACTGCTTAAGTTTTGCTCATCAGTGGTTCTATATATATATTAAAATTTATAAATTATGTACTATTATAAATAGATAATTCTGATTTCCTCATTTGAATAGAATTACTCACGAATTAAGAAACTTCATTTAAGCTCTACTAGAACTTTTTTCTGTTAGACAATATTGTACTTCTATTCAAATTTCTCATTCGCAAATCATTATGAAATAAGTACTGAGGGCTTTAAATAATTCAGCCAAATTACTTCATATGATTTTTTACCTGATAAAAAACATTCAGTTTGCTGACTTTATCATTATATAAGTTCTTAAAATCAAAAATATTCTGTAAAAGATTTTAACTGTAAGACTTTGATCAAATCTATCCTCTTATGGATAAAATATTTCTATTAATTTTACCAAACAGAAAATTTTTTATCACTTTTAAAAATCACAAAAATATATGCATGAGTAACACTGTTTTATTTTGAGGACAAATTACTGTACTTAAATATTTTAATTCACAAATTTTATTTTTAACACATTTTATTATTAATTCACAAATTTTATCTATAAGTAATAATGCAAAATTTTGAAATTTTCAACTATGGTTCCATACAAATTTCTAGGTATGCAAGATTTTATAACTAACAAAATTTAAAAACAATTTTAATCATTTCCTGAGATCAATGCTCAATTAATTTACATACCTAAAGAGTGATTCTTTCATTACTTTCTATAAACAGCTGTCATTAACAATCAAGATTAAATTAGCAAAGAACCAATCTTTTTAAATTTGGAAACATGCTATTTTATGTCAATAACTTTCTGAAAAATATTGAAAATTTATATTTTTTGTTTTGTTTTTTCACTTCTGTGGTAAGTTTTAATAATTATTAAACTACAGAAGGAACCAATGTTAATTTTCTAATTAATTGATAGCAGTAAGCATTTTCTTTTATATCTATGAAATATAATTGGTATTGGGAGCAGTTAAAGGGAAAGAAATTAAAATTGTGTTATGAAATCTGCTATTTAATGCATGCTATTTAATACATTTAATATAATAAATATAAATTTACTGAACTTCAATTATTTATCACTAATTTGTCTACTATAATTAGAAATTGTATAGTAAATGTATTTTTAATTTCAAATAAAAACATATATTTCCTAATGTTTATGTATTTCTAATATTTTATAATTTTAATTATATTTTCTTTAATTTTAGTTTTTAAAAAAGTTAAATTTATTTTTCTTCTGTTTTAAGATTTTATTTGCTAAGTATTATGTTTTGTAATTAATTTTTACACATAATGAACAATAACAATTTTAAAAATTAATTATAATTTCATTTAATATATTTTGTGAATGCCTTACACAGCTGAATTTCTATTAATCTGTTTGTATTATCCACAGAATGGAATTGACTTTTAAATAAATTGAAAAACATTGAATAAATTTTTTCAAGTGTGCGTTCACCTTTTGCGATATAACATTTTATATAAAACAAAGTTATGGCTATGATTTTTCCAATTGACAAAAATAATAAACAATTTTATTTCTTAAATTTATTTAAATATGATACTTGAAAGTAATCTAATAAGGTATTGTAACAAGATAATTAAAAAAGAGTTGTTAATTAAAAGGTGAAGTAATACTTCAATTGATAAATATCAAGGTGATATTATAATGGAAAATGTAATTAAATGAATTTCAAATTTCTTGGTACCTATTTATTCTTATGCATTGACATTTATTTTTAAAGTATTTCGCCTGACATCTTTTCAAAATTGAAAGATCATCCTGCACTTATTCGAAATTTTGAAAAAGCAGGCATTCCTGTTCTGTTAATGATTTCACAGTTGGAAAAATTGGAACATCTAAAAGTAAGTTGATACCATAGTATTTTTGTTTCAGTTTTAAGATCAGTCGATTGATTTATATTAGTTTAATATAAAAAAATATTATTAATTCAAGAAATTTTTAGTTTACACATTTTTCTTTCTGAAGCATTTGAAAAACTTCCATCATTCTTATTACAAAATTAAGTTTTATTTTTGAAAATTAATGACTGTGTTTTATATTAAAAATGTTTTGTGTTTACTTTTCTCATTATGTAATTTTAAAATAATAGTTTTAATAAATTTTTTTTAATCTAATAAACTTAATATTTAAAAATTAAAAACAGTAAAATTTTATTTTATTTTCTACAATTAAGAGAAAGTTTATGTAATATACAATCTTAAGATACTTGCAGCTTCGTTGAAAAAGAGTAAAACTTCATTTCAATGATTGTCTCATTTCTTGCTAAACTTTTACAACTATATGTAATCAGTGACAGATAAATGGTTATGGGAAGGGAGTATAGTAAATAAATAAATATAAAAATTGAAATTATAATGAATGAAATTGATAGTTTACAGTTACAGTGAAATTTATCTATATTAAATTTGATTTTCGAATTTGAAATTTTTTCTCCGAAAAGCTTCAGAGTTTAAACTTTGACCCATTGGTTGGATATTAACGATATTCTAACCAGAAAAGTGAGCAGCTAATCACTGATTTTATTGAGTTCTCTTTCTCATGTATTCTTTTATTTGTTTTCTGTCTGTATTCTTTTATTTTTAAAATGGATTATCAAGTGCTGACAGTAAAATCACAAAAGAGTAAAATTACAAATCTTTAAATAAAAAGAGCATAGGGGTCAATATTTTATTTTAAAAATGAAACTACTTCAAAATTTATCAAATATACAATTTGTAGTATTTCTAAGCATATTAGTTTTTAATTGTTGTCTATTGTCTTCCTCTTTTTTATTGCAGCTATCTTCTTTTTTTCATCTAGGAATATAAACATTTTAAATTTTCTATTCCCTTAATGTTTTTGAAAAAGGTTTTTAAGTATTTAAAATTTTTGTCTGGTTATAGATATTTAGTATGTCTGAAAATTTCTTATATAGCTATAGGGTATTTTCCAATCATGTAGCTTCATATTAATCCATTATAAATGAAAAGACTTGGACTTGTCTTCTTGATAATCAGACTTGAATACTGTTCTCATTTCTCCCTGGAGTTGGAAGAGTGATATTTTTCAGAATCATTATTGGTTATGATAATCTTCAGGCTCATCTGTTCAGGAACGGACTTGTGGATTCTTCACTTTTTCCCCTCTGTAATACTCTGCCTATAACTGGGCAGCTTTTTAGTTGACCCTTTCTTTTTGATGCTCGTGATTCTGAAGCTTTTGGAACTTTTTCTCATCCTGGTGCTGTCCCTGTATTGTATTAAACTGCAAGACACTTTATTCTAAAGAGAATGTTGGAGTACATAATTTAAAAAAAAGTATATTAATTCTTTATTCAAGTCAAATTATAATAATGACCTTTTTGCTGAAAAGTGGTTTGCTTTATCTTTGCTTTAATCAATCCTTACATGATGTTTTATATATCAAAACTTTCATTTGCAAATAAAGTACACATTCTGCATGAAGTTATTGCAATTTTGTTTCATTTATGTTATTTCTATGAAACGTTGTTTCGTAAAAGATATTCCTGTGAGAAAATGATGTTTCAAAATCAGTTTTTGTAATAAAAGTATAGTGCAAAAATAGACAATTTACAATGTTTTAATTTATTGTATAAATTGTCATTTAATTAGAAATAATTAAGAAAAATTAACTATATTTTTCTAAAAATTAATGTAATTCTAAATTCCAGTATTTATTTATTAAATTATATGCATGCAATATTTATTTTTTAAATGATTAAAAAATTACAACTGCCTTATTAATTCATGCTACAAATTAATTTTTCTTAATATTTATATTTTTCCATTTATAAATCAAATGTTAAGAAAGATCAAGTAAAATTAAGTGAAGTTATGAAACTTACAATTATGTAAATAAATATCCTTTTGTTATATAATAAAATTTTTTGATTTTTACCAGATGAAGTTTTGAATAAAAAATTTTAATAGAAAAATGAATTGAAAATATTTTACAAAATCTTAAAATATAGGTTAATTACTAGGTGATAAATTAATTTGAAAATATCTAAAGTTCGATTTTATATTCTACATCAAAAATCGACTTTGTATCCAAAATAAAGCACATATATTAAATATTTTGTCACTTCAAAATTTTTTAAAAAATTGTATATTGAATTTTAATGTTAAATGTTATTGAATTTAAATGTTAATGTTTATCTTCAATTCCAGAATCATAAAAATTTTATATTTATAAAAATTCTTATATTTATATAAATTTACTAATGGCAATTGATATCATCTATTATATGGGCACAGCATCAATATAGATAATATTTTATATTGGTATTGGCTAATGAAATGTAAATAGTTTATACAATTCTCTTTTCTCTGTGTTATATTTGTGTGAAGTTATTAAACATCAAAATCAAAGTCTAAATCAGTGTTCAACTGTTATTGGCTGATTTTTAAAAAATATTTTATTGTTAAATTTTTTTATGATTATTTTTTCCAACAAGCATAACTCTTTCATTTATGCAACATTCCTTATGTATATTTATTTTATCAGACTTTCACAGAAGAAAGCAAAAATGAATATAATAGAAACCACTGGTACAAATGGTTGTGCAGATATGCTGAAAGAGTAGAAAAAGATTTGAAGAGTTATAATGGTGATGTCACAACTTACGCTGAAGAAAGGCTTAAAGTTATGACAAATAATAATCCAAGGTAGTTACATTTATTTTTTTTAAATTCCCGTAACATTATAAACTAAAATTTGTTTTAATGTTACAACAAATTTTAATTTATTATGCTTCAAAAATATATAACTTTTATAATTGAGTTGATCTTAAATTCTAAAGCTTTTCATTTATAAATGCAATTGTTAAATGCTTCAAATATAAGATATTTTAAAACTGCATTATTTATTATTAAAATTTACCTTGTATTTTTACTGTATGTTGTTTCTGATCTTTTTATATTGTGTAATAATATGTAAGGTTTGGTGTGTTTTAAATTGCCTTCCAAAATATATGATGATAATAAAAGAAATAGATTTTTAATTGAGCAATTAATTTTTAAATTTTAAATATAATCTCTGATATAAGTATTGCATTTTCAAATTGAAATTATTGTATTTTTTGTGTTTCTTGAAAGTTTTCATATTACAACTTGTAAATGCTATACATTATATCATTTGTAAACTTAATATAGTAACAACTACAACTTTAAACTTTGAATAAAAGTGTCTATACCAAAATAAAATTAAACATGAAAAATATTTTCATAAAATTCAAAATTCGTTAATTGTATATGCAGTTATAAAATGCTTCAAAGTTGCAGTATTTTACAGTTGGATTATATTATTGAAATTTATCTTATATTTTTACTGTATTTTGTTGTAAATCTTTATATTTATAAGTGTCTAATTTGTCTGTAAATTTTAATATTTCTAAATTTATTTACTAAATTTAATTTGTCAAAATATTTATTATTATAGATAGTACATTTATGCGAGGAAATATTTTTTAGGATTAAATTTATTAGAAAAATTAAATTTTCAATAGAAAAAAACTAAACTACATTATGTAAAGAAATATGTAAATTGAAAAGATAAATTTCCATCTACAGTTAAAATTAGTATTTCTTTCTCATGAACTTCATATTAAATTTTTACCCTAATGAGCATATCTGAATCTTTGTGGAAAATATAATTTAAATTTGCGTTAAATGTAAGGTTCTTTTTCTAGATTATTTCATTTGAAATTTTTATATGATCTTGTATTTCATTTGAAACCACTTAATCAAAACTATTATTAATATAAATATAATAAAATGATATATTATTAATGATATATCTGATGATAGTTATTCACCAGATATAACTGTCTGGTGAAATTATGGATTACACGTACACAGAAACATTTATATGCATAATTCTCAAAGAAATGATTTTACTATCTTCAATAACTTCTTCATAATGTTATTGAAGATAGTAAAATCATTTCTTTGAGAATTATTACATCAGATATTACATTGCTTTCTTTTTCTCTTTATTGTGGAAAAAGGTATTTTTGTTATGTAAAATTTAAGCATTGTAATCTATAATTTAATAAGATTTATGCATTATACCTTATTTCACTTAATAATTTATTGACTTAAATAACTTTTATCTTTTTTATGATAAAGCTAATTTTAAATAATTAAAAATTCAGATTTAAACCATTCTTTTCTAAAAGTTGTATTACAAAACAAGATTATTTTATTTGATTCCTGTAAATATGATTTCTTTTTAGTTATAGTGTGGTTGAATTTTCATTCTAAAAACAATTTATATTCTCAAATTCTTATTATTTAGATGTAATTCATATAATGATATAAGACTAAATTTTTTTCAGAACTGTCTGTTATACTTAATTGCCCATAATTTTTTATTATTTTTTTTTTTATCTTTATAAAAGTTCCATTTTAAAATCTTTTGGTATTATTTTATGTAATATAAAAAATCTTGTGTTTTTATTTCATGTTTTACATTTTTTATTTTTAATTTAAACTTGGAGTATGTTATTTTTACTAAACTTGGATAATTATGTTTTTCTTTAATTTTATTGTTTTGTAGATTTATTTTGCGTAATCATCTTCTACAAGAAGCTATAATCAAAGCGGAAAATGGAGATTATAGTCAAGTAAAACATTTACTTGAAATGCTGCAAAAGCCTTATGATTTGTCTTATTTTGAAACTATTGCTAACAATCTTGCTGCTGATGAATCTACAAAACAAGGTATCATTTTATTGAAGATTTGCTTTGCATTAATGTAATCGAGACAATCATTTTGCTTTTTATGTTTAATCTGAATGAAATTTATATGAAGAGTGGATTGTATTGTTAGAAATTTATTTAATGCATCTTTTATTTTAAGATGTATTAAGTAAATATATTAGTGTATTTTTTTGCAAAATGTTATTCAAAACATTACTTTATAAAAATTAAATAATATAGCATAACACAAATGCTGTTTTCCATAGAATTAACAGTAAGAAAATTCAGTATTTTAGAAAATATTTATAATGAAATAAATAAAATATTAGTTTTTAACTTTACTAAAATTTATTTACCAAAAATATTAAATTATGTTTATTTCTAATGGTTATGAATAATTTTGTTAATATCTTAATAGGGAATTTAATAACTCCTCGAATATTATTAGTTAAATTTAGTTAACATTTTGACTTTATTTAAATAATCCAAAATTAAATTAGTACAGAAAGTTAAGTGTTTACAGTTCTGTGTTTTCCATTTAATTCTGAAAGATTCACATTCTGTTTTATTGATAATTGTAACAGATCTTCTATTTTATGCTAGCTAATATTTGTTAAATATAAAGATTTTTATTCTTCATATGCTCCATAATTTAATAATGTATTTTATATTAAGATATTCTGCTTATTTATTTATATATCCTCTTTAGAAAAGCCAATTGATTTTAAATTTATTTCTTTTTATTTTATTATATCAAAAAAGTTACAGTTAAGTTTAAATTTATTTTATAGATTCACAGTCCTGTATTAAGGCTTGTGAGAAAGCCCCTGATTGGGCCTTTACAGTCAAAGTATCCTGATCATCATAGAATCTCTTTGTGTAAAGAGATTTTCAATATGCACAGTAAGCTTTGAAATTTGTTTTAATTATCATTACAATTAATTATCAATTCATAAATTTATGATAATGGCTTTTTCACTTTGGAAATCCATGGGAAATAATATGTATCAGTATCTTATCTATAAAATATTAGGAAATTTAGTAATTTTAAAAATTGTGTTATTTTGTGAATAATGGAGGCTTACTGAGTATCTAATTTATACAAAACGATTATTTATAAAACATTGTCTTAGCATTTATCTTTTCAAATTCTTGTTCATTTTTTATTAAATAATTGGAAAATAATTGTCTTCAAATTAACTGCTTTTGAAACTATGAACATGTTTAATTTTTTGCAAAATTTCAAAACTGTATGACATAATTATATTGACTGGCATTAATTTGGCTCAGTTTTATTACATTCCTTTAAAATAAACAGTAAAAAGTATATAATATTTTAAAAATAAATTCATAATTGTTCAGAAATCTTAAAAATGAATAAAGTAAGAATTGATAAAAGCTGATACTGAATAGTTTTTTAACCATCATCATTTTTTTTTTTTTTTTTAAGATTACATAGAATTTAAGAATTAAATAAATTATTTTTTACTTATGTTTTTAAAAAGTTGGTAAAAATTTAATGCTAAATGTATTATTTTCATGTAGTTTTTAATTTTTCCAATGTTAATTACATACTTAAAAGAAAATAATTGAATATAGAAAAGTTTAAAAAAATATTTTTATACTCTTAAAACAAGACATTTAAAAAATATTTGTTGATTCTAAAGATGTATGTGATATGTATATAAGCTTTTGTTTTTAATTATGCATGAAGTTTTCATATTTATTACATAAAAATATGATTTGTAAATATAATTTCAAACTTAAAATTTTTTTTTTTACAAAAATCAATGTTGTAATCAATGATAAAAAGTCAATCAGTGATAATAATTAAATAACTCTTTGTTTCAAACTTTAAAATGGTCTTATATGTATGCTTTGTAAGTTAAAATATGAAATGAATACTGAAGTATCTGAAGGAAGGAATAAGTACAATCAATACTTTGAGATAAGTCAAAAATATTATAATTAATACCAAGATTAGTCTTATTTTAGTGACAATATGCTTTTGGTTTGATAAATTTATTGTGATAGAGATAAAAAAAAATTAATCTAAAATTGTTGCATAATTCATTTATGTTTTTATCTGTTGTAGGGAAAGTGTCAATAAAATATCATAAAAGCATTTATAGTTCATAATATAAAATAACAAAAATGAAGTAATTTTGATGATTTCATAAATTATTGGTCATGGTTCTTTATTTATGCATAAATAATAAAAGTAATTGGATGTTCTAAAAATGTCTTTTTTTTATTTTTTATAATATGAATGCCCCAATTCCCATGAATGAGAATAAAAAAAATAAAATAAAATAAATAGAAATTAAGGTAAACTAAGTATTTTTTTTATTTAATAATATAATTTCACTTTTTTCATAAAAAGGACTGAATTTGTATAATTTTAATATAAAGATACTATTGGATATAATAGAATTTCATTTTTACTATTAAGATGAAAATTTTTAATAATGAGATGACTGAGGATGAAAGCAATGATGCTAAAAATTTATTCTATTAAATCTATTAATTTTTTTACTTGTTCAAAAATCACAGGGTTATTCATAATTAGAAACTGAAGTGAAATATGTCTTCTTCTACCTTTTTTTTTTTTTTTAACTATTTTAAAACACTTTTTTTTTGTTTTATTATTTATTTTATAAAGAAAGCAAATTTATATTATAAGTGTATTTTTAAAATAGCTTTCTTTTTTTAAAAAAAATGTTTATTTGTTGTTATATGAGAATATCACTTTGTTTTAGAAGCCAAAGAATGCATATTTTTAAATAACATGTGTTTTTTCACATATATAGATAACAATATTGTTATAAATTACATAATATTAATTTTATATAGTGTAAAAAGCAGAACTTGTTGTATTGTTATGATAATTACCAATATCTTTATGCTATTTCTGGTAACACTAAAACATTTGTGTTAATATTGAGGTAGTAACATTGAGAGAATGTTAGAATATGCCATGAGAATGGTTGGTAAATGCTATTTTAAAAACATGCTTGTATTTTTTTAAAATATATCTATATTCACATCATATATTATTAATACATATTAATTAATATTATAAATATTTCTTAAATTATTAGCAGTAATTCTTTAAATAAATGAACCAATTATTATTTTAATAATTAATATAATTTATTGCTAAATTATTTAATTAATATCAGATAAGTGTTTTGACATAATTGACTATTTAAAAATAATTTGCATTTTAGATCATTCTAGAATAAAATATGTCAGTTACTGGAAATAAAAAAATTAACATTAATATTTTTATTTACTTCTAACTTAAACTAGTATAATTTATATATGCTTTAAATAAAATTAGTTTTTGCTGTATTTAAAGTATATACGTTTTCTTTTCATTTGTAGTGATTTTTATATATGTATAATATAGTAATTTTATTATTTGTAGTGGTGTTTGTATTTTTAATTTTTATGTAATTTCTAGTCAATGTTGTTGAAACATTTTAAAGTAAATTGTTTTATATTTTCTAGTTATGGATTGCAAATAGAAAGGGGAGCTAAAAGTCTTTTCTTATATGACAGTTGCATTTCCAAGCCAGAAATGGATGAATGTGTACTTGATGACAAGAAATTGACTTCCTCCTCATGTTACTTCTGGGTTATAATTAATGTTATTATGTCAGAATGGATTTGTTTATATTAAGTTTTTATTTTTGAATATGTTTTTATTTAAAATTAATAAAAAAGAAGTAATTTACTTATAATGTAAATATATTGCACTACATTTTTATTTACTTAAAAAATATTAATTTCTTGTGATATTTGTATTTTACTTACAATGTAAATATATTGCACTAGATATTCATTTAATTAAAAAATGTTAATTTCTTGTGATACTTGTATTTTGTATGTAAATACAATTGCGGGAAAAATTACCCTGGTAAATTATATAATATTCTTTAATTAAAAAATGTTAATTTCTTGTGATACTTGTATTTTATATACAAATACAATGGCGGGAAAAATTACCCTGGTAAATTATATAATATTCTTTAATTAAAAAATATTAATTTCTTGTGATACTTGTATTTTATATGTAAATACAATGGCGGGAAAAATTACCCTGGTAAATTATATAATATTCTTTAATTAAAAAATGTTAATTTCTTGTGATACTTGTGTTTTATATGTAAATACAATTTCGGAAAAAATTACCCTGGTAAATTATATAATATTTTTTAATTAAAAAATATTAATTTCTTGTGACATTTGTATTTTACTTACAATGTAAATATATTGCTCTAGATTTTTATTTAATTAAAAAATATTAATTTCTTGTGATACTTGTATTTTACATGTAAATACAATTTCAAAAAAAATTACCCTGGTAAATTATATAATATTTTTTAAGTCAAAATTTAAGCCTTATCTTTAAACTTCATAGCTCCTGTTTTTTCATAAAATTACATTTTAAAAAATTCAAATTGAAAGACATTACAATATCGGTATATTTTTCATATTTTAACTTTTTGTTTTTCTGGATTCTTTTACAAAAAAAAAAGTATAAAACTTCTAAACAAATTGCAGCTCTATAAATGAAGCTTTTAAACTTTCCTCTTTTGTCACTTCCTTTATTATATGCATTGAGTTTGAAGTATTTAGATGTGTTTAGCTATGAGACTATAATATTGCAAATAAAAGCCAAAATATTTTTTAATTAACTCATTTGTCTTTGAATTATTATTATTATAGTAAATGATGAAATAAAGTATTTTCAAGTCTAAATTTTTTTTAAAGTTAGGGTGAATGATGCTGGATTAACTTTTAGCTTGGAAAACATTAATATTTCTGTAAAAATTACTTCTGCGTTTTTGAAATCGTTTCGTGTTTCTTTAAACTTTGTTACTTTAAACTATAAGTGTTTTTTTTATATTTTAAATAAATTTATGACATAAAATTCGGTCACGAATATTTATGATCTTCTCTTTAATGTTTATCATAATGAAAACGTTTGTAAAATTACTATTGTGTAAGTTTTTAATTTTCTCTGCTTATATAGGTGAAAGAAAAATTTCTTAAATTTTCATTTGTAAGT
>JAPDSC010006000.1:0-14721 GCA_026290005.1 Latrodectus geometricus
TCTAATTTTAAAACAGATAAATGAAATAATTAGTTTAGCAACATAGCAAAATCTATTAAAGAAATATTGTTCATTTGTTTCAAAATTAGATTATAAAATTCATTTTTTATTACACTTAATATACTTGCTTATAATATTTTTCAGAAAATTTGAACAATTCTCAATGTTTATTGCATTTTTCTACATCTTTAGGTTAGGATTTAAAAATATCGCTCTTTTCATTATTTCCTACCTAGTTGCAATTGCTCAGAAAAAAACAATTTATGCCCATTTGGATTACTGATTGAATTCCTCAACTAAGCATAAAAAAATTGACAAATGTCTACTGTGACTGAAATACTCATATTTACCTATTAATATAATAATAAGCCACTACGTGTTAACAAAATAGCTATAAATTTTATTTACAGAAGTAAGCAAAAATGTAAAATATTCATAAACATTAAAAATATATACAAGTATGATACATTAATTATATTTAAAGCAACACATTAAAGGAACATTTATAAAAGCTTTTATCACAAAGATACTTACTTAACAGGTATCGTATTGCTTTTTCTCTTTCATAACATTCAACATTTAAAAATAGAGAATTGGGTAAAAAAATTTTATTTCTTAGAATTACCACAAGTGATTTAGCTTAAATTGAATGATATACTTGTTTGACAACATTATATCAAGATTTATTTCTATTATACATCTTATTTCAATAACATATTATTTACATTAGCTAAATTATGAAACTATTTATTTCAATCATCATCTGTAGGCAAGTTAAGTGTCAATTCTGTAAGTGCCTTCTGCACCTCTGCGTTGATTTCAGATGGCTCAGGAATATCTGGAGTAACCCATGATTCATCAGTATTTTCAACCTTTGCACGGCAAACAGGGCATGTTTTATTTGATACATTCCTAAAGAAAATTAAATGAATATCTAAACTCTTCGAAAACAAAAAAACACTAAATCTTAACACCTAGCATGAGTGCCAAATGAGACAAATTTGTAGTCCATATGCCAAAATAGATTCATTCACATGACATGCTTCAATATTTTTATTGAAAATAGATATATTCAATATACGTAACTTAATAATGAATTCTGATAAACAAAATAGTTTGGCAATTTGAATCTTGTGGAATAACTTTATTTTTAAATTTTGGTAAATTGTTTTGAACTGGTTTGTAAAATTAACAAATATTTGTTTGAATTTAAAGTTTACATTTTCATTTTGTTGAAAATTTGGAGGGCTCATGTCTCCTCATAGGGAAAATGATTTCAAAATACATTTCCTTAAGAAAAATATTTACTTACATACATATTGGAGAACACCATTAGCTGCAAGACAAGCTCTCATAGTCTCTTTTTACTGGAGCATATAGTATATAGTACATGATTTATATAGTATTCGCACTAAATCTGTGAGTGAATAAAAGGGTGATATTGAACAATGTCACACCACACCTTTTTATCATTAGCTAAAAGCAGGATTCTACACACATTGGAGGACAACAGTGGAAAAGTATGAAAATCCTTATAAAAACTTAAAATTAAAAAAAAAACTAATTTTGTTATTTATTTTATTAATTTAATGCTAGTTTTTAGCTGCTGACCACTCACTACCTGGTTACACTTTAACAAAATATCCCGAAAAAGAAGATTCATAAGTTATTGATTGAGCAACTGATAAATGGTATTATTAATTCATAGTTATGTGGTAATTTATATTTTTTAATATATATATACTTACATAAATTTATTTACTAAAATTTTTTAATGAAGACACTTAAGGTAGTAAAGAAATGTGAAATTTTCAGAATCACAATATTCAAGATCTGAAAATATGATAAATCCTGAAAACTTTAGATTTTGAATTTGGGCTAATGAGAAAGTTGTAAAAGTGTTGGTAACAAAATAAGATATCACACTAAACTTGTATCAAGTATCAGGATTTTGTCATTAAAATATGAAACAAGATATAAAAAAGTTTCCTTTGGGAAAGGAAAGCATATTAATGCATATCCTCAATTTAATATGAATTCATAAACATAAACAATAAAATAAAAAAATAAATAGATAAAATATAAAAATAAAAAAAAATTAAAACAAAAAATTCAAAACTACTTCCACATAAAAAAAGTTGTTCTCTGTCTTTTACATTACAGAATTAATTCCATTTTCTTCCGTTATTAATTTAGTTTTTAATTACTATAAAATGATTTATTTTTACTTTACATTAAATATTATAAAATCTTAAAAAATTTTCATAATAGTTAATTTAAATCACAACAGCAGAATATTTTTAATATAATATTTATAATAAATTTTATTTGTAATAAAGATATTTTTTTAAGTAAAGTTATTATAATCTATGTTTCAATTTATAATAAGTATTATAAAATTATTTTAAAAATATTCTTTTAAATTAAAATCTTACACTAACATATTTAGAGTTTTATTTCACACTTTTCTCATATTTCTAAAAACAAATAATGATGAGCATGAATAAAGAAAATGATACAAAATCAAATAATGATTAATCTAAATAAAGAAGTTCCTCAACCTTTACTTAAGATCTGTAAATGTGTGATATCCTTTTGATCTCTTTAATAGCAGCTTATATTTATTGATATGCACTACACATTTTAAATATTTCATTTAAGATATTTCACTAAAGTAATATAAAAGCATAACTCTTTTAATTTGGTTTAGATCAATCTAAAATTATTGTGGTCAGAAAACATTGTGATATCAGCATTTGTAGCAAAAATAATATTTAAAGTAACTGTTTTGAGTCACATGTTAAAAAGTAATAGCTACATTTTTTCTATTCTAAACAGAATAAATTGGCAACTCTAGAGTAATCTTTAAATTACATGAAATTTTACTTAAAAATAACCATTAGAAATGTTAAATATTCTTTAATAAAACCAAATATAATAATATATGATGGGAAAAGTAAAAAAATAACAAACATTTCTAAGTGTAAAATAATTGCATTCGTTGATAAACAAATAACATAGAAAAATAAGGAAATTAAACTATTTTTGCAGAAAAATACTTTTTGCTTGACTTGTTTATGATCAAGCAAGTAATATTACATTCACTGATCAACAATCATAAATTTTTTTAATTAGAATACTGCACATTATATTATTTTTCAAATTATCCATTGGCATTTATATCATCATCACAATCAGGTGAAGAAAGTACATTGAAAAAATGTATATCCCCACAAAATGAATTTAGCTATGAAATGTTTCTTAATAATAAAATATTGTAATATGTGAAAGCAATTAAAAAATAATCAGTTTTCATGAGAACGGATAACTTGCTTGTAGCTCAATGTGGTCATATTTTGTACATAAAGTCAAGACTAACAGTTTAAAGTGGAATTTGAACTACTACAATTACCTATACCTAAGGTGGGAACAGATGACATACAACAAAAAAAAACTCAAAATGAATATTAAATAAGTGAAGCTCATAATAATGCATTTTCAATAAGAATACCCACAATTATTGATTTAAAAAGAAAATCATTAACTGAATGATATATTCCCTGGTATAAAAGATATATAAATATTGTAATCATGAAGAAAATAATAAGATGTTGCATGAGATTTCTTCAAAAACCAGGAAATATATTATAGGATCAAAGTAGAGAATAGTAAAATTGAGTTTATTTAATTATTTTAATAAAATCTATAAATTTTAAAATCATCAAAAATATTGTATTGTAAATCATCAAAATTTTTACAATACTATAAGCAAATATTCAACATATTATGCCCTAGAATAATAACTAATGAACTAGCAAAGCAATCACAATAAATAATTAATCTAAGATATCTAGTCCAAAATAAAATTATCAGATTTCTTCTATTAAAATTACTCAGAAAAATTTAATAATTTTTAGAATGTTTAGTTTCACATTTAACAAACATGAATGTAATAAAAAGGATTATTGACAATGAATAAAATATATGAATGAATAACATTTTTAATTTATAAAACTTAAAATGTTACTTATTCTACAGTTTATATTCCTGAATAACAAACTGTAAAAATCAATAAAAGGAACTAAAATTATTAATATGTTAACTTAATAATAATATTTTCATAATTCATAAATAAGAAATTCATTTCTTAATAATTCATTATTTATAAAAGAACTAATTTAAAAGAATTCCTAATCATGTTTGGAAAATCCAAGTATAAAATGCTTCAATAATTTAAATTGGCTTATATAGAAATAATAGTATTAAAACAAGGTCAACAAACAATTGTAAAATGCAATAAAATAATTAGAAAAATTGTCATAAAAGCTTTTTAATGAATTTACAGTTGATATAATAAAAAAAATCACATTTTAGGAATTAAAAAATAACAATAGTTAAACATAAATAAATAGAATTGTTATGAAATCTGTTTTATAAAAATAAATCTGTTTTATAATAATGTTAAATATACATACATTAAAATATTTAGAGTAATTTAATTTAATTATATGTTAGTTGTTAAAAAAAATATTTTTACTTAAATACAATAATAAGTTTTATAAAATTTCTTACCATAATTTAGATTAGAGTACTTTAATCCTATTAGAGATATTTAATCATATTATATGTTGGTTTTAAAAAAAAACACGGATTTTTGAAACCAACACACAACAAAAATAAAATATTATCAATAGAGAGTATTTTACTTTAGAAATAAATATAAGTTCAAATAATTCATATATTGTGCACATGTTGCAGGATGAAATTAACAAAGCTGAACATCAGAGTTGAGCTTTGTTAATTCCAATAATGTTCTTCAATTGTAAATAGTGGAATGTGTAATTAAGAATACATTTTCTTTTACTTTCATTTAAACAAATATGTTCAATGTATAAAATGTTCTAAATCAGGGAGAAAAAACATCTTTCCCACTCTTTTTAAAATAAAGAAGAATTGTGCAATTGCAATTTTAAAAGAGAAATTATAAAACTTTTTTTTTTCTTAGTAAAAATGACTTATTCTGCATCATTACTTCAATAAAGACTACATTTTTTTAATCAATGATACATCAAGAAAATGAATTTTATTTTTTGAATGAACTTATATTGATATAAAACTTTGAGAGGTTTATTTATCTGAAGTATAATTGCTAATTATATGAATAATTATATTAAAAAACTGAGGTAGTAACTGTCTGGGCATTTCCTGAAGACACCTAAGACTACAATTATCTTTCTGAATAGCTCTGATTCTATAGGTGGGTTATAGCTTGTTCTGACTAACATTAATTAGTTGATTTCAATAGAAGGACAAAATTTCTTCACAATGCAGAAATTTTTACTTAAAAGTAAAATGTTTCTTTATTTTGTAATTGCTTTATAGTGGAAAGTGAGAATATTTGGAACATACTCTTAATGTAAAATAGAGGCATTATTGGTGAATAATGCAATGGTCATAATAGAATAGAAAATTTATAATTGAAATGATAGTTTCAAAGAGATTTTTATGCACACAGAACTTACACGACAGAAATATTGTCTGAGTGTGTCCATAGAGTATTGTCATTGTCATAGAGCCATCCAATATTGTCCTAGAGTATGGAGATATTAATTTCTTTTCTAATTTTACAGCCTCTTAAAAACCAGAGAACTTCTGTTGCCTTTTTAATGTCTTGTTTTGGAGTGATTATAACTTATTTAATTTAGAATTATGGTTGTAGTCACAGAAGCAGTACACAAAAGAAAAAACTGGTCTGAGATGATTTATAGAGTAGCGTGTACACCTGCATACTTTATGTAGCCCAGAGTTGGGCAAGTAAGAAGATGCTGGGTGGGAGTCTTCATATTTAGAAACAGGGACTAAGCTGAAGGTCCCCAATACTTGACTAACCACCCACATAGATATCACTTCACTAGGAGGACATTGTAACCACAACCTATTTAGCATGCCTCACCCTTCTTTCATAACGGATCTTAAGTCAGGATTTGAGATCACTACCTTCCAATGAGATTGATACCTTTATTACCCAGATTACCACAGTTTTTTACAGATTAATGCAAAAACAGCATGGTTCAGATTAGCAACAGTATTCTGTAAAACATATACTTACCATTGTTCAATACAGAACAAGCAGTATGCATGAGTGCAAGGGAGAGTTACTTCTGGCCTTCTCTCCATGCATATTATGCAATCTTCTGAATCACTTGCATCAGATGTAATCCTACAAGAAAGTTTCACATTTGTTATCTTAAACTGAATTGAAACAAACACATTTGCACAATATTACAAATACATAAGTTAAGAACAAGCTTTCTTATTTCTGCTTTAACAAATGCTATTTAATGTTTTAATTATTGGATGAAAAATAAAAATAACTCACAATTAGTTATTCATACAAATTAAGATAATTTATTTAGTTATAATTATATCATAAATATTTAGTTTCCAACAAAGATTCAGTTTTTATTTTTTACTTTAAAGTTGACATATTTTCAGATAGTTATATTATGTTTAAATTCTTTAATAGAACATTTGCAAGATTTAGATTAATTTTGATATTTTTTTAATATTTATGCCCTTCCAGAATTTTAACATATGAAATTTTTTTAAATAATTTAACCATTGTTAAGGTTGGCAAAACTAACAATTTTGAAAAAGTTCTTTTCTGAAGACTTTCAGTTAAATTTACTGCCTAATCGTGTTCTATTAATAGAAGTTTGGACAATTTTTTTCTTATGTCAGTGGATGGAAATATATTTTGCATGTAAATTACATTTTAATCAAGGGATCCCTAAAATGATCTTATTTACTTTATTAAAAATATAAATGGTAAAATATAATTGTTTATTATTTTTACTTATGTTATTGTTTTATTAATTTATCACTTCTTTCTTGATTTAACTAGTGCTAAGGCATCAGAAAAATGGATTTTTCATTTAGTCACTTTGTTAATGTTTTCATTATGATTAAATAAAATCTTTTCTTAATAAACATTGATTTCTGACAATTGTTTACTTTAGTGACTCTTGTGATACATAATATATCATCAAAATATCACTAAAATATAGCTTTTTGTCACTTTCAGGTTTAAAACATTAAAACCTTTTGTACTTAATTTTTGCATTAAATTCTGCATATTCTAAGATTTAGTATTTATTTTATTGCAATACCTTTAATTACTTTTGGATAATGGATAAAATTAAAGGAAATAATTTTAAACTAGAATCGTTTTTTAAGAAAATCTTGCAGTCATTATTAGATCTTAAAATACTGTAAATTATTGATAAATTGGTTCTCTCCCTCTCTCTCATATATATATATATATATATATATATATATATATATATATATATATATATATATATATATATATATAAACAAAAAAAAACATATGAATTAATCAATTACATGGTTGAAATATATTAAATGCATTTTAAATTGATTTTATAAACTATTTCTTAAAGTTTAAATTCTTATTTTTCTTTATAAGTATTCTTATTATTGAATATGAAAAGTAAATATATTGATTGACAATCTAAAAATTTCAAAATGAATTCTTTCAATGTTGTCATACATCTATGAAATATATATAAGCTTCAAATTTTCAAAAGATTTTTACTTAATATTTTTAAAAATTTGTAGATAAATTTTTATTTTAAAAATCAACATTTTTAATATTTAATTTTAGTGGTATGGAATAGAATTTAATTGAAAATTAGAAATAAATTCAGCAAAATACATACATATATGTATTTTAAACTGACTTTGATATACAAAATATATATTTTTATTATCCACACTAAATAAATTTTCAATTAATATGTATTATAAAACTAAAAAATCACTTCAAAATCAATCAATCAAAAATTTAAGAACACATATAAAAAAATCAATTCTAAAATGTTGACCTCATATATTTTTTAAAGGCTGACACAAAAGAAAAAAATAATTTTTTAAAGAAAATACTTCCACTGCTTAAATCTTCAAAAAACCAGAAAAATTATTGAAAAAACGTCCTTCAAATCATCCATACAGAATTTAATTTTGATGTTAGTGCTACTTAAAGGTTATAAAGTTTGATTAAAAATAAAATTTTACATGGTTTTATATTTTATTTGAAATGTTAAGAGTAATTGAATGCATTTATAAATTCTAAATAGCTCATAAAATTAAATCCCATTGTGTTTGAGCTTTTAATATTAGAAAAGTCATTAAAAAAAAAAGAGATATTTTATATTTGTTTTTTTTTTAAATTAATTATTTAGTCAAAAAAGCAATGAATGAGTCTTTGTAACTAATAAAAATATTTTTCCACAATTAATATGCAATATTTCAAAATATTGTTTCAGTAACTGTCTTCTTAAAGATAGGGGGAAAATATTTAAATTGATGATGAAGATTTCATTTAAAAAGCTTTTCAGTTTTGATAATTTTGGTATATTTATAATTAAAAAATAAATATTAAAAGATATCTAAAGCATAATTAATAAGGTTGGATTTGGATATCTCATGCATATCAGAGCATACCATAGATATTTTTTGAATATCAAGAAGATATTCAAAAGATATTTAAAATATCCAAAAGATAACCATCAGATGCAATAATATCCAAATATCCACAGAATATTCATTAGCTGTGACCCTTTGGATAACTGGTGGATATACTGTAGATATCTAAGTGACAAAGCGATATTTACATATATATCTGAGAAATAGTTCTAGGATGTACTATGGATTTTTGTGATTGTTTGGGTAACAGCTGATGTATTAATTATTTGTAAGTTGAAGATTAATTAATTATTGATTTAAAAGATTTGTAAATTGACCAGGTTTACCCTAACAATCAGTTTCAGATAATGCAAAAGAATTTTTTTTAGGGCTACATCGAAAAAAAAGAGTCTGTGCCTTATTCAAAAACAGTATTTATCTTCTCAAAGAATTTTGTGAAGTTTTATTCCTGCTCAATCTCCTAATTTTGGAGGATTGTGCAAAGCAGATGTCAAGAGCTTTAAGCACCATTTACAATGTTGTGAAGGAGAACATAAGCATACCATTGAGGATATTCTTACAATAACTATTCAAATAGAGGCCGTATTAAATAGTCACTCCTTCACCACAAGGTCGTCTGATTTGAATGATTATTTAGCTTTGATGATGGCCATTTAATTAGTAGACCAATGAATGCCTTGCCTTAATCAGATGTGCAATATGTTCCAAACAACTGTTTGACAAACTGGCATCTTACTAATAAATTGTCCCAAACTATATAAAATAAGTGGTTGCATAATTACCTTGTCTTTTTGCAACGAATATCTAGGTTGATAGTGGTAACACAACACCAGGTACGGTTATCTTATTAAGAGAAAATGGGTTGCCATTGTGTACCATGAAAATGTGCAAAATGAGCAATGTTACTTCTGGAAGAGATTTCAAGGTGAGAATTGTTGAAATAAAAATAGCAATGAGCAGTTATAAGAGAGGACTAATATTTGTATTTTGCCAATTCGTGATAGCTAAATGTAAAATTTTCATATTTTTCTACCCTGTGAATTTATATGCATAGATATCTAGTTATTATATTAATTTTATTATACTTAAAAGCTTTACATATTTCAAAGTGGAGTGTAACTTTAAGTCAACTTAAAAGATAACTGAAGTGAATTTATTATAAATTATTGATTTTATTATTATAAATTGTT
This sequence comes from Latrodectus geometricus, assembly GCA_026290005.1. Lineage (NCBI taxonomy): Eukaryota > Metazoa > Arthropoda > Arachnida > Araneae > Theridiidae > Latrodectus > Latrodectus geometricus. The sequence continues at coordinate 9,699 of JAPDSC010006000.1, forward strand.
TTCTTGATGTGTTGATGTAGAGAGAAAAACTTAAATTTAAACTTGTTTTTAACTTGCTTTTAATAAAGAGTTTTATGTAGAATTTATGCAGCCATAGCACTATTGTTCAAAAGATGAGTAGATCCTCATAATTTAAAAGTAGCAAGCTAGGAAAAAACCTCAAACACTTGATTATAGGTTCACCATATTGTTGTTGTTGTTGGGTTTTATGGCGCAAGGTCCAAAATTGGACATGCTGCGCCATATAGGTTCACCATAATCAAGTTATAGGACACCACTTTTCAAATGGAAAGATCCCAAGTTGTTATTGTTGAACATGAGACAAATGTAGCATTCCTACCTTCAGCATATATGTCTGTCAGGGTGGGTGCTTGTGATTTTACAAGTTTCCTCCTTTGTGACACATGAATGATTTACTTTCTATGAAATCTTCCTAAGAGGCAATTTCCCAGTGCAAGTTAGAATACCATACAACAATCTAAGGCTTCTTTTAACAACCCATTGGGGGGGGTGAATAAAAACCTAGACTGTTATTTCCACAACAGTAATATTTAACTTGTACAACATTGTGACAGTAACTTATTTTTTAATATATCCTAGACACCAACCATAGTGAACACAAAGCCTTGACCAGGTATGAAAGCCATAATTATTTGGTATTAAGAATGACACCTTTCTTAGCAGGGCCACTGATACAAAAAACATAAACACAGTTAAGTTGCAATTAATTATTCTCTTTTTTTAATGAGTTATGAACGACTTTTGGTACTTGAAGTTATCAAATAAAACATAATTAAAATATACAACTGAACACAAAAATATGTTAAATATGTTTTAAGAAAATCTCCCTCACTTGTCCAAGATCATGGAAGCAGAGAAATGCTTCGCAAAATCCTCAGAATTCCGTCCTTCAGCACCTCTGAGGGATCCAGTGTCTTGCTTATAGTTCATATGGTAGAGAATCATCTTGTAACTGATCAAGAACTGTTTTAGATTCAGCATTTTGTAAACCTCTGTGTTGCCAGTAGCTTCAAAATGCTGAAAATACAAACAAAAAACATGCATTCTAGAACAAATTAAACTTTAGCATGCACAAATTTCAAATATTACATTTGGTTTTCATAAAATGACAATACATTTGAAATTTTTTCAAATGATTATTATAGCATGCATTTTATAAATTAAAACACTTAAAAAAATAAAGATGTTGAATATATTGTTTGTCCTCTGAAGTTACATTTTGAACAGAAGCATTATTAGATTGAGTGCTATATTTAACCTTCTTAAAACTTGTATTTAAGAGGTTAAAAAAATTAACTAGTAAAAAAATGACTGAGCTGTTTGACAGAAAATGAATATATTTGTACAGTGTAAGTAAGTTATTTTTAATATTTTCAGTTGCTTACGCAACAAAAATGCTGCATAGAGGTGCAATCACTGTTACAAAAGTTTAATTGCAATCTGACCTAAAATCTATTTTTAATAAAACAGATCTAAGGCAGATGTGTAAACTTGCCAGTAACTTTTTTAATCTTTACATATTTCTCAACCATTCCTAAATAAATTATTTTTGTTAATAAATTTTATGATGTAAAATTTTTTTAGCATTACAAAATATGATGTTATTTTTAACATCACAAAATATGATTAAAAAGTGGAATTCTTTAAAAACAATGTCATGTTAAATAATGTTTCCCCTTATTGTAATATGATTTACACATTAAATTTAAATTTTAATCCAAATCAATAAATTTGCATTTTAACTATCCTTAAGCAAATAAAAAGCTTTAACACTATTTGAATTAAAAATTCCTTTAACTTAAATATTACATAGCTTTTAATCCATAATATTAACACTGTATTTATCTTGGAAGAGACAATTATAATAAATAAGATTTTGATTGTAAACATGATTGATTTTTATTTAATTTTTGAAACTGAATCTATAAAGTTAGAAAAAAATTTAAAAGAAATTTTCATCTGGAAAAACAGTACGAAGCTCTTCCAGAAAAGCTAATATAGCTATAATCTTTGTTCTTTTAATTTCACAAGATTTTGTTTTTAATGCGCAGTGAAAAAACTCAGTATTAAATAAAGTTGCGAGATTTGAACAATTTATAGACACTTACATACATAAATGATAAATTTTTTGTAACAGAAACAAAATGAGAGGCAAAATTTGTTTTCTTACCAAAATTGAGGACATTACATAGACATTACAATTTTTTAAAATTTTGTAAAGTAAATGATTTTATTTCTTGAATTTTATATTTTGAAAGACATACATAATATTCTTTATTCCAATTATAAGTTTCTGATCAATGGAAATAAATTTTTTTTTAATGACAATAAATAAATCTTTAATTTTCTTATGCAATAAATGGAAATATTTTCTCTAAAATAAAATTTTTAAAATGAGCTAAATGACATGAAAAAAAAACAAAGAATATCTTCTTTAGCAGTTTGTTTTCATTTATGAACTTAACATTATAACTTCTAGAAGTATTGATAAGCAAAAAACAGTAATCCGTAAATTTCACATTGAACAGAATAAAAGTTACTTCATATAAATTTGAATATATAGATTGAATTTTATTCTGTTTAATATAGTACAAGGCATAGATTATACTTATATTATCTCGTTTGTTTGCTGATTATTTGTTCAAGATGGAATTGAGTTGGTTGGTTGGGTTTTGTGGCACAAGGTCCAAAAAGGACAAGCTGCGCCAAGGTGGAATTGGGAATGCCTGCATAGAATGGCGTGAAGCTTACAACAGGACAATGATTTATGGTTAATTTAAAACATATTCTACATTTTATTTTAAAATTTACATCACAGTACTTGAAACTAATTTAAATCATAATTAAAGTCAATTTGAACTCCCAATGAAATTGCTTATGACAAAATGTGCACTAAAACAAAAAGTTACATAGCTCAAAATTATAATTTCTCTTGTGGCATTAAATTATTAAAAAACAATAATGAATAAACTTCATTTCATGAATAATAACTTGAAATAAAATACTAACTTAAGCAAAAAGTTTTTTTTTTTTTTTTAAAAAAAAAAAAAATACCGACTTGGTTAATATATGAAATGTACAAATTGGAAATATAATAAAAGGTTATACAACCTAAAATTATATTTTCTTGCAATATTTAATAATTAAAAATCAATGATGAATACATTCAGTAATAAATTTATTAATGTGTGTTAACCTTATATGTATATGCAATGAGTGGATTTGTAATATTTTAAAAGCCTAAAAATAATTGCAGATTTGAATTTTTGCAATTAACAGTATTGCAAAGATTATAATTTTTTGCAATACTAATATGATGGTATTTACAAATTATTCTGTCAACCATTCCCGTTAAAAAAAATGTTGCTAAGTATGGACATTTAGGGATCATATCATACATCTGAGCTATTTCATAAGTTAACACCTTATGTTTTATTTTTAATAATTACAAGTTTTAAGTTTGTGATTATGTTACATGTAATTGAATTGATATAAAAATTTAATCTTGTTTATTTCAATGAATATAAACAAGTTGTTTGTTTTTACATATAGGCCTTTCTACTGAAACTTTATTTTAATTTTCTTTTTCAATTTTCGTATCAACATGGTTATAAAAAATATAATCATAAATTTAAAACATAAGCATGCTAAAAATAAAAATATATATATATAAAATGAAGAATAAGCTATGTGATTACTGCATACTTCATTACAAAATAAAATAAAAAATGCTTAGTAAGTATTAATACGACTTACAGAAAACTAGGTTAAATTTTTGCTGTGCAGTAACATTTAACAAGATATTTTTTTATGCGAAAATGATTGATGGATAAAATTGATACAAAAGTATCAATATTGTAAATAAATTTCCTCGCATAAATAAGTCAAATAAAAATTTAAGCTTCATTGCAAATGAGAAAGCAATAATATGATTAATAAAACAGCAGAATTCTAAAAATGTTTCTTGAATGTTAAACTAGGTTTTGGGGATAAATTCATTGAACTAATGATTACTTTAATAAAGTTATTAAATGTATGGTTTGGTGGACTCTATTGTCACATTCTACACATCATAGCTAATTTGATTTAGAGCTATAACTTAAAGTAGATTCTGAACCCATACAAATACCCAAGTTTGAGATGGGAATTGAATTATGAATTTAGAGCTCAAGGCCACAAAATCAACCACTTAGCTAATTCAGCTAATAAAATTTCTGCAAGTACATTGGTTGTGGTGAGTGCTTGGGAGTTTTTCAGGTTACCTACTAGCAATACCTGAATACACTCATAATCTAAAATGTTCTATGTGAAGTAAATATTGAGAGGGATATTAAAATATTTTATAATTAATTAAGCTTTAATAAAAAAAATTATCTTTTGGCTGATTATTATCTAGTATCAAAATCATATAGGGTTCTTTTGAATTTATCAAATTGAAAAATATAATAAAAACTACACACAAGAGATGAATTTTAAGTTCAGAATGTATAATTTAACACACTTAAACATACAGATTTTCAAAGCTATTTGGAAATAACATAGAATTTTGCTATCAAACTCAAAAATTCTCCAAAATAAAATTCAAAATTGAATATTTCAATAAATTAAGTATATAAATTTTTTTTGATACCTTTATACAAACTATTCTAATTGTTTGCTTCCAAAGAAATGTGGCATCAGTACCAGTCTTTATCTTAAATGTCAACTTTTTACTCTCACCTTCTGCAGCAACGGCCAATCTAGAAATGTCAAAAGTATTTTAGGCTACTAATAAACATTTGATAACTGATAATAAATATAAGATAAGTGCAAGGTAATTAGATAATAAAATTTTTAAAAAGGTGTATATATATATATATGATAATTTTAAGTACTTAATTAATAAGTTTTTAATATAATATGTTAAGAAAAATAATAAATGCAAACTGATAATAAAATATAGATATAAAATAAGAGCTGAGTAAATAAAAAATGCTTCCAAAATTTTTTTACATAATACATT
>JAPDSC010006004.1:0-12093 GCA_026290005.1 Latrodectus geometricus
GTAGAGTTTTATTTTGATATTAAATATTTTCCCTTTTCAGTTATTGTTAAGCCCTTTAATATTTTTGTGTCAATGCAAGTAACTACATTAAAATGATACATTTTGAAAGATTTAATATTTGAACCGGTATAATTGCAATGCTTACATTTTTAGAAGAGTTGCATTTTTAAAAATGTGATAAGTTTATTTGAAAATATATACATCAATTAATTTCACCGTTCAAAACAAAATTATGAAATCTACATTCAATATTTGAACATAGTAAAGTTTTTTTATACAATTTAACTATAGCAGTTTTTTTTTATCCATAATGAGTACTTTAACTTTTAAAATTAAAATGCAATAGTATGAAAGGGGTAAATTAAAGATTAGTACTAGTAAACAAAAGAATCATTTCTCTAATTTACAAAGTTTTTTTTTTTTTTTTTTTTTTAACCTTAAATCTTTGACAACATTAAAGAGTAATATAGATCATAAATAATACACATTCAACAACAATTACTTTTTATACAGCCTGGTTTTTTTTCAGGGTCAATAACAATTGTAAGTCAACATTTTGCAGAACAAAATTTAAAAGTTAACAAATTATTTAAAATTTTAAAATAACATTCTCACATTTTTAATGTTATCCGACAATATTGTAGATAACATGGAAAGTATTTATATTATTAGTCCAGCAAAAATTTACACAATAATTATATACATTATATATAATAATTACTTAATTGAAAACTGTAACTCTTAGTATGAAAAACACATAAGAAAATCACTATTCTGATATTGACAGTATCATTTTTACTAACTTGAAATGAACAAGTTTCACTTCGCATTTCTTATCCTCACAATAGTGAAATTATATATTTACATATGGGATACTCAAAAGTTAACAAGATTTGTCTAATTTTCATAAGCACTGATATACAATTGAAATAATATCATTACATTAAATGTGTAAGTCAAGATACAATATTAGGAAGTCAAGCATAATAAAACTAAAACTTCAACGCTAAATGTCTTATGACATTTGAGATTATATTGTCAACTATAGCTATCATACCTTTTTTTTTTTTTTTTTTTTTTTTTTTTTTTAAATTTTCTGAACATTAGTGCAATTTACTAGAATATTAAGAGTCACTCAATCAACTCTAAGTGATACCCTATTTAACAAAATGTATTTAATCTAATAAAGCCATCCTATCGCTTAACTCCCTTTCGTTTCAGATTTAATGCAATATTTCTCTGCAATGTGTTACCAGAACAGAACTAGGATACAAACTACAACAGTAATTTTTTCTTCATATCATTTATAACAAAATACTTTAAATAACTGCTTTGATACATTACAAAAACAATTGCCTTCTTTTTTATATATTAGTTACCAATCTAAGAAAGAACTAATAAGTTAGCGGACATTAAAAGAATGCTTATTTACAGCAAAACATGTCACATGAAAAAGTTATTTGTCGATATTGGGGTTTTCGTGTTACAAATATTCATAGACATATTTTTGTATTATGTGAATATTGTAATATTTACAAATTCTGTAGTTTTTTAATTAATATTCTTTATTATAAAAGAATATTAAACTCAAATTGTTATATAGGAAAGTGCTTTGTCTTAATACCAAACTCTGAAAATTTCATTGTGAAAGTAATTGATATTACAGTCAAAACAACTTTCTTTCATTGTTTAAACTATGAGTTTACAAAAGAATGATTAACCATCCGATTATAGTAATTATACAGTCAGTTTCAGTTTTAAACCACCAAAAAAAAAAGTGAATAGATTTTTTAAAATGCACATTTAAATCAATTTGATCACAAATATATTTTTGAACAAGTATTCACAGTTTCATATTTTTGAATTCAGTAATTGGTCGATAACACATTCATCGTTATTAACTCTGTATTGTATGAAATTATAATTTTCAATATGGCATAAATTTAAAAAAGTAAAGTTTAATACAAGATTTAATAACTCAAAAATATTACAATTAAGCTAGAAATCACTTTTGCATTGTAAAATACATTTTATACAAGGATGTTCTCTATTTATTGGAAATCGCTTATTGTTAAGGAGCATTATTTTATTATTAAATTAAATAAGATTTAAAACAAATGTTTTAGAACGAGTAAAGATTTAGCAATGAATTTATCAAAGCAATTTTTATTTACATAGTATTCGTCGATAATTTTTCATATTGCTTAAATGAGCTTAACGATGTGGATTGTGAAGTGAATAAAATAAATAATTTATCCTAAACTATGCGTTTTGAATTATTTGTAAAAAGCTTTCAATATTTTCAACGCTTACAATTTTTATTATCGAATCGGTGGTAACTATTCTAAAATTATCAACTGTTACCAAAGCTCTAGGACTCGAATTAATACAAATTTTCAGGCAGGAAACAAGCGAGAATCAACATTACTTTTGTAATGATTGGGAGAATTGTTTATTATAAATTTAAACTAACATCTTCTAAACTAATGCAAATATTTCCTGAATAATTAAAGTGTTAGCTTATAAATGATTATTTACAAATATGATAGTGTGAAATTTATTGAGACTAATGATTTATATACTAATATGCATATCATTTCATTATGTGCAGTCAATCATCATGATAAGAAAACAAATGTTAATGTGGGATCCTTCAATATTCATGAATTTTGTATATTAACATAGCAATAGAGTTGCACAATGTTTCGTTGATGACTATGTGGGATGCATCTCTGTATAAGGCTAATTTTTTTAAACTTATTTTGAATATAATCTTTCATATCCCCATGCTTCTTACTTAAAGATTTAAACCAGACAATAGATAAAAACATTTTGAAAGATTTAAAATCGCCTCATTCTTTACTGAATGCAGTTTAGTTAATATATCCTACACTTTAATAGCTATTTTTAAATCATTGAAAATATTAACTTATAAATGAAGACATTTTGTATTATTAAGACGATTAATCTGATTGATTTGGCTTCCTAAATCATTTAGTTACTTCCATATTTTATTAGTATCTAAAACACCACGCACACTTCCCATATACCACTATTATACAGAGAAAGTAAAAGTATAGATTTTACATTCATTCTTTGCTTTAAAAAACGGATTTTAAAATTCATACTCAATGTAATTATGCTTTTAACATTGTAGGAATTTCGATCCTTTATGTAACTCAAATTCAAAAGTATTCGTTAATATGAAATGAATTATTAAATTAAGATTATACCACTTCTGAATGCCAGCCAACTAATTTAAAAATATGTATACATATTATTCTTAATGTATACTATATACTTTGTACATTAGCAAGCCGCAAAATATGTCTAAGGTATTTTCTGGTTTAATGCCATTACATAATAAATACTTTAAGTTGTGTGTATCGAGTTCAATTCCAAAAGCCAATATGAACTATAGGTAAAGACTTGAGAATTTAAATCAAAAACCAGAAAAATTGTTCAGAAATGAATTTCTGATTTTTGAATAACAATATCGCGAAAATGATTGTAAATAATGACAAATAGTATGTCTCCCTTAACAGAAAATACTATTGCACTTCTCTTCTAGTTAGGTTTAAGAGGAACTGGACACCTCTGATCTGTGTCAGTTTGTGTCAATATTGCACTTCTCACTTTCACTTGTGCAAGACCAATACTGAACTTTTTATTATTGTCAATCACATAGCAATATTGAGAGAAAAACAAAGGTTGTGAATATCTTACTAGTTTTACAAATCTTAAAATTTTTAACCAATTTGCTATAATAAAAGCAGGTCAAAGAACGTTGGCATTGAATTTTATGGATCAAAGATATTAAAAATGAATTTTAATACAGTCATAGTACTTAAAAGATATTAAAAACAATAAATGAATCTTTTTGGCTAAGAAATTTCAGAAATTAATTTATATGAGGTTTCCCAGTCTTGGAAGCAGTCAATTGTAAATTTATTTAAAAAATTATTTTCTGAGCATGCACTTAAACTACACGTCATTTGAATTAAATCAAAAATTTAGAATGTTCAATAAATTTCGCTTAGTAATTTTAAATATATCATTAAAAAATGGCTAGATAAATTTTTGCACATTTTATACATAAAGAATAGTAAATAAACTTTTCATAATTTCTCTATTTTAAAGTAAATTCCAACACTCAACAATATTAATGACATTTTTTTTTGTACATATAAATTTTATTAAAAGGGGGCGATACTGCTTTTTAGAAATTACTGAAATCAGATATTCTTGAAGTTATGCATTGGTTGTGATATATAACTTTCAATAAAAGATTTATGGAAATTTCATCTTGCATTACTTTTCTCGATTTTTGAAATCTCGCATCGAATAATATTTATTCCTTCAAATACTATTAATGTTAATGTTTTTGGCACAGTGTTCAATATAGAATTAAATAAATTACTCAATAAATTTTTAAAAAGAATCAAAATTATTTGAATATTTTATATTTCTGCAGTTAATATAAAATATTTAAATTTAAGAACAAATGTACTTTTGGAGGAAGCAGGATTCACTTTACCTAATGCTATACCTAATCTATATGAAATCTTAACCTATACTAACCTAACTAAACTAAAACTAATACTAACCTAACTAAAACTAAATCTATAAGCCTAACTTAAGAACTATGTGAACTCCTACCTCTTCCAATAAGAAAACTTGTTCAAACACGAACATTCACTTTAATTAGCATTAATTCTGATAAATCAAACTCACTATAACACAATTGAACACTTTCTGTTTTTGTAACATTACTGTACAGAACAATATATAGCCTGAAATAAACTTAATAAAGAAATATTTGAGAAATTTTGCCCTTTCAATTATTTAATCATGGGAACAAAAAGAATCTTCATAAAGAAAGAGTTTCAACTTATAGAAGCAATAAATTCTGAAATTATATCTTAGTCAATCATTAAGAACATGGAAATTTTTTGATTGTCCTTTTCCTCAGCCTCTCTACCAGGCGATAAAGTCTCAAATTCTTTTTAAAATATTTATTTTCATTTCTGATAGAAAACAAGTATTCCTCAGTATAATAAGGATGCTTACAGCAAACAAATATATAATACGGACAAATCAGTGAACTAGAGTAGTATTAAAAAGGTGCAATTTTCTAGTAGCAAATTATGTTTGGCAAAACTGGGGAACAGTTAATCCTGCATCCAAATCTACCTCTATGATTAGAATATACACCCTGTACATTAATATTAACTCCAAATGTAAACGAAACATTTCAAAGAAATCCGATTGTTTAAAAATTATTTACTCAAAACTCAAAACTTTCGGCTGGCAGCGCCTGAATTGTGAGGTTCCTAGGTCTGTGGGACCCTTACCCTCTTCTGGATCTTGTGAAGGAGAGTAGCTATAACTGAAATCTAGTTTGGCATATTATTGGTTGGTTTCTCAGTAGTGGGCGGAGTTACAATATGGAACATAGTTTTTCGGTTAAAAATTATTAAAATTAGTTTAGGAAGATAATATTAGAAGGGAAAGTTTAATATATTTCCTTTTATTTATTTTAATTATTTTCCATGAATAAGGAGAAGAAAGTAGCAGTTAGCAATTTTGCCACAAAAAGTTAATAGCACTGAATTTGATCTGATATCGTGGTCACCCTCCCAAGTGTTGTCCACACTGGGAGTATCCGCATTTTGGTTCTGGGGAATCCCGCATCTATAAAACTATAGTGCAGTAATCCCATCATATTAAATTTATTTTTAATTTTTTTTTTGTTATTTGGTATTTCAATTTAAACAGTATTTATTCTTATTTTTTCTTTTATTTATTTATTTTATTTTATTTATTTAATTATTTATTTATTCATTTGTTTATTTATTATTTTTTTCTTTTATTGATTATTTAAAATTTTTATTTTATTTTATTTTTTTTTATTTTATTTTATCATCTAAAATTAAGTATTCACACCTGAGGTAGTGCTTGGAACCTGGGGATGATTAGGTTATTATTTACTTTCAACCAAGTAATTCACTTGTTTACGTTCAAAATTTCATTACACAATAAAACATTACAAAGTTTAGAAGCACATTACATATGCATAATTTAAATAAATGGATAAACAATTGAGCTGCTTCCAAAATGAGGGAAAGTAATCTGATTTTTTTGTGTAGGAAAAAATGAAAAAAGAAATTAAGCAAGAGACTTTGGATTTGCCTCAGATATGTGTATTACACATCAAAGATATTTTTATGCCTGCATAGTATTAAAGATGCTATAACAAAGATAGGGAATCGTAATAATTGACATCAGAAATGGCGTGAGGCCAAAATAATAGATGAGCAGGCGGACATATTTTTAAGAGGCAAATGATCATGTTTTTAGTTAATCATTTCAAAATAAGAATTTAGGGTAAGTTAGTTTCTCACATTTTGACAAATGAAATATTATAAATTTTTAGTAGAATTATTTCAAATATGCAATTAAATCTGACATTACCATTAAAGGGAGAAACATGTATCTCCATTTACTTTCAACTGCTAATGGGCAAGTGAGGTGTAACACTACAGCTAAATCAAATAGTATTTTTAATTGTTTTGCTTTTTTACTAGTACATGAATTTTTAGGTCCATAATTTTCCCACACTGATAAAACTATTCCAAATTACAGAACTCAGTATTTATGACCTTGACTTATTATTCCTACAAGAAATATTTGTTAATGATTTATTCCTATATAGCATGTGAAAAATTTTACGCAGCAATTTAAAAATATTCTAACTCCTTACACAGATGTTTGTCTTGTTCATGGGGAAAAAGTGTGAAAAATTGATCCAAAAATTGAGATAACAAGCTTTGCCAGGTTTGGAGATTGACAATAAAGGATATCTTGTGAAAATGAACCAATAGACTGTAGATACCAGTAAGAGATAATAGAACAATGTAAGAACTGTTCTCAATAGGTGCGAAAATTATACTAACCAACAGTAGTGTCTCCGCATCTTCAGTACGAATCAAGAGAAGCGCTATCGAGCTTCTCCACATTTTTGGCGCATAACAAGCAAAGCGCGATAGCGCTTTGCCACACTCAAACGAATAATTACCATAACAAACCCCATATTGTATTGGCATAAAACCAAAAGAATTTAATAAAAGAATGTTAGGAATTGAGATTTCTGCTATTTTCTTTTTATTCTCTTTTGGTATTTGAGTCGAATGTAGTCTCACTTTTAAAAAAGCTTTTCTCTGCTTTAAATATAAAATTTATTCCTTGAAATTATTAATTTATTTCTTTATTTTTTTTTTTTTTTTGCATCATACTTTTACCATTTAATAAAATTTACTAAATACGATGAAATAGGATATACTGGAAAAACAGTTGCTATGCATTTAGCACATGCTTTAGTTTAACATTAATAAATTAGTTGCTTGACAGCACAGCACACGCACTGTCTTGTTAAGCATAAGGCTTACATTAATAACTCATTGCAGTAGTAAAATTCAATACAGAAGATCTGCAATAATGGGTTTCTCTAACTTCAAAATTTTTTTACCTCAGCAAATTGCCACTGAAAATGTTCAGAGCAAATGATAATACATTGATATTTTTGAAAAAAATCTAAAATTTAATTTTATTTTCTGAACAATGATATACATTTTACCCAATGCAGTCTAAAAGATTAAAAAAATCAAGCATTCTTCAGAATGCTCATAATCCCAGGTAGAAACATCATTAAACTGAATAAGGAGCCTTTATTCAACTATAAAAAGCTCTAGACCTCTAGATTTTAACAAGATAATTATTTAATATAAATTTTAGTTAAATTTTTAAAATTTTATTCACTTCACAATTAAATTTATCAAGAAGTATAAAATATGTGTATATAATTCTGATCACAATTCAGCTGAATATGTTTTTAAAAAAATTTAGCACTTTAGAAAGCATGATTGAAAATGCATTATATCAAGTAAATAGTACATTTTAATAATAAAATTATTGCCCTCGAATTTGTACTTTAAATATTATAACAAAATTTCACTATGCATATTTCTGTTAAACAAAGTAATAGTGATAAGGTCCCATATTGAAATCATATAAAAATGTTTTGATTATAATTACATAAAGACATCTTGAAAAAATAGGAAAAACTTATAATTGTATTATTACAACAGTTTTAGAAATATATTAAGTATGTCAAATAAATTATAGCGCCTTTGAAATTTTTTTGTAAATTAATATTTATAGCATTAAAACATACTTCATCGATGAATGTGTATCGACCAATAAAATGTGCCCATTTGAAGTACCAGACAATTTGAATAAGCAGCTTTATTGTTCTGGATATAATTTACCTACAAGAAAATAGTTAAATATGAATATAATTAAAATTACAATGCACGACATGTAAAGTATTTTTAATAGTTTATATTTTAAAAGATAATATGAAAAAAGAATTTGAAACTTTTTAACTAGTAAGGAAATGTGTTCCTCTTTTATTACAATCATTAATTCTTATAAGGCATGACAAAACTAAGTAAATTTCAGGTATATATAATTTAAACAAATTGAATAGTCTTTAAATTTATTAACCATTTTTATTACATACATAATTTTTTTTTTATATATAGATTTTGAGTCATGAGCAAATACGCAAACATGCATAGAAAAAATTATATTTTTACCCAACAAATAATGTTGAACATTTTACACTAAATGAAAAAGTACTTGTTCCCTAAGATTTCCCTTTTTCTTGGTTTCAATTCTCAAATTGTCATTCTACTATCCCTTTTTGAATATGGAGATTAAATTCACTCTCAGCAGAGATTAGAAGGTCCTAGGAAAATTTTCTTATAAAGGAAACTTTTTCTACCAAGATGATCACACTATATGCTTTTCAATTTTCTTCTTCTAAATATGCAGAATTGTTAAATCATGAAAAGGATTTAACAATTCTGTATAATTAGAAAAATTTTTCTGAACCATCTAATTCATTTATAGTCTAACAGCAGTAAAAAATCAGCAACAATATTTCTAGAATTCAAATTCAGATAATATTTATAATGTCTCAGAAAAATGTATATAATGTAAAAATCTACTAACGTGAGAATTAACTTACATCAATAAACAAACACTAGTATTCAAAATATGTTGAAAATACTAGCTAACTTAAGATAAAAACTATGCTTCTTTCCAAAATTTTGAAAATTATTAATTTAGTCACTAGTGTAATTAATTTAAAACAGTGAATACAGATATGAACAGCTGAAAAAGTTATTTACGAAACGTTATGCTATGAAATGATTTCCTTTGCAAGCTTCTATGCAACATTCTGTAAAAGACCTACTCGCTTTTTGAAAATGTTTTCACTGTTTTTTTTTATAAAGTTTCAAATATGCATGACTCCAGTGAACAGAGAAAATATTTGCATTTATGGGGTAACTTTTCTACACTGTCACAGTGCAACTAAACTGTTTACGACTTCTCTAGAAATGTGATGTCGCCTTTCTTAGGATACCAGTCGAAAGTGCATTAAAATGTGGATGATAGTTCAGGCATCATAGGTAATAAATTGGTAACTAATGGCAACATCAATTTGTTTCAAGTTGATCTACAATGGCAACTACAGTTTAAAATAATGAGCAAAGTTGAGAAAAACCTATATGTTATCTTTATTAAATATGTATTGTCTCTTCCCGTTTTGAATGTTTCTAAGTTATTTAAATATATTTTAAAATTGAATCTAATAATATATTTGAAATTTTTATAAATCAAATCCTTATTTTGCTTAACATTTGCATAATGTGAACCAAATCTATGGGCACAGCTTCCATCTAACTAATAAAGCTTAACAGCTAGAACTATTCGAACATGGATTCAATGACAGGAAGTCAGTTTTAGTCAAAATAGACATTTTAGTTAAGTTCTAAATATTCATAAGGAAAATAAGATTTCACTGAGTTACGGTGACCCTGTAAAAAAATTACCATCGCAAAATATTGCAAAAACAAACATATCTGCATTTTTTATGATAAACACTAACACAATCTCAAGTGAAAATCTACTGGACTGTGTTGTTAATGAGACTATTTCAGAGCACTTCTCAAGAAGCAAAGTGCTCTAAAATTTTATGCTGAAGATTTTTAACAAACCAGGAAGTTTAAGGAATGGATGATGGTGCATTAATATAATTTTAAAATACTGTGTTTCAATGGCAAATTTTTCATTACATGAAGGAATCTTTAATACAAAAATATGTCATTAACTTAAAATAATAATTGATTACTCAAATTTTGAATTCCTAAAATCACAAACAGCACAGAAAAAGAGGACTTTTACAATCATTTCATACACACTTAAATTCTAATAAAATGAACCAGTGAGCTGTTTGTTGAACCACGTACCAGAGTTCTGAGTATTTGGTTGTAGCTCAGGCAGAAAAATCATCCTTCAAAAAACTATTTCCTTTCAAAAAACTATTTGACAAAGATGAAAATCAGGTCTGTAGATAGACCAAGCAAGATTATATATAACTTAAAGATCTTTGGGCAAATCAAATATTTTATCATAATATAGCTTACATGCCTGTAGTAAAGATATTTCTAATCAAGCTGGAACAAACCATTTTATAAATTATTCGTAGAATAAGAATCTATTTTCACTTAATATACATAGTCTTTCATACATTATATAAGAGCACAAAAAGGAAACATTTATCAAGTTTTTGTAATAAAGAAATAAAATTCACAAGCATTATAAAAGTACATTTTTGAATATAATGTAATTACTTGAAATGACATTCTTAGAGCAGTTATTTTTAAGTTAGCCAATAAAAGTTGTTTATAAAAATTGGCTATGTACACACTGTGCTACAAATGATTCAGAAAAGTTAAATATATATTAATAAGGACAATCCATACAGGGCGAACAAAATTTTTGACAATATAACAACATTTTATTACCAAAAATTACAGGTAAAGTATTTTAATCTACAGGAACTTTTGAAAATAATGACCTCCAGCTAGAATAAGAATGCAAGAAATTTAATGATTTTAAAAATTATAAAAATGGATTTGACGAAAACTATGTTTGCCACTTTATCTTCGAAACAAACCGGGTTCACAAAAATTATCAAAGGATTATCCAGAGAACAAACCCTTGAATTTGTGGCGAATGTTTAATAAACACATTGTATATATTAATAATGTATGAACTTTTAACTATTTGAAATGTCAAAATATTTCAAATGCAAGAAAACTCACCAGCATAAGAAATTCCCACTTAAAAATAGCTTAAAACTTAAAGAAATAATTTTTTTTTATTATAATTTAATCAATGGGACACAGTAATAGAATTTTTAACCGTGTTTCTTAATTTGTCGAAACATGTATGAAAACGAGGGCGGGCGCGAAAAATCAGTCCTGACAAGCTTTACGCCATGACTATAAAATGGAAAAGGGTAGTCCCATTGTTTTATTTATGAAATAATTGCCTTGCAGATTGGTTGCTAGTAAAATAGTGTGAGTTATATTTTACAATTAATTACTATTTACCGTGCCTTTTTAAACTTGTGTTGTGACGTTTTGTTATAAAAGTAAAGTAAGTAGAATAATTAAAAAATATTCAGTCTTTATCAAGAAATATTTAAATAGGTTCTACAGGATGTTTCTTTTTAAACGATATTTTTGTTTGTTTTTTATGTTTGTCCGGCAATTACTTCGGCATATCTCAACCGATTTATTTATTTATTTTTTTTTTTTTGATAGGGTATGATACCGGATTGGTAAGTAAAAAGGTGGTTTAAAATGCCCTTCCCTCATTTTTAGGGAAACTTTTAGGAATTGATAAAAAATAAAGGTTTCCAAAAATAATAAAAATTTGATATGAATAAAGCCATTCTAAATCCAAATAAAATGCCTTTGGTGCTAATATTATAGAGTGGAAAAAAATATTTTTTCTTATTATTTCTGATTAAATACGGTTTCCTTTACTTATTTTAAAAATATATGGATTTACTTTACATTACATTACTGCAGTAAAGTTGGTTATAAATAATTTTAAATTTTTAGTGTTTTTTTTCCTATCGCGGTTCTGTTTTTTTTTTTTTTTTTTTTTTTTTTT
>JAPDSC010006006.1:0-11997 GCA_026290005.1 Latrodectus geometricus
CTTATATTAGATTGGGGAAAAAGAAATCCATTATTTTTACGTGAACTCTATGTAACTTCTTTTGGATTCGCTTTGTAAATAGGTTTAAAATAGCTTTCATGTAGATTTTTAGGTCTTGCGCGTTACGACTGCTGACATGCGGTTAACTTCGATCATTTTTGATATTTTATAGACATTTTCGACGATGCTGTATCCACATGCGAGGTGAATCTCTAACATCAAAAATACCCGAACGGAATCGACAAAACAAAAATTGTACGTAACTGGTTGTTACAGTCGATAGGACGATAAACACTTTTCACAATTTCAGCCACCTGGCTAGCCTTTTCGCCGTTACAAGAGAAAAACGAAAATGTATCGAATAATCTGTTTACTGTCTTCCATTTTTAAAACCTTGTACTCGTAACTGAATTAATCAAACAAAAAACCGCAAGAGAATATTTTAGTGTCAAATGTCACCTTTCCAACGAGCATAAATCTGAAATTGTTTGATTGATACCTCCCGAGATATCGATCACTACAGACGTCTACCGAAAAAATAATGGATTACTTTTTCCCCAAACTAATATTAAAAGTATTGTAGTTAAAAAAATTTCAATCATAAGGAATTAATTATTTTAAAAGACCAATATAAGCCATTAAATTACTCCATATTCATTTATAATTAATGAGGTCCTGCTCTTACATCTTGTTTTCAACTCTGAAAAATACTTAATTTTATACTCTCTTTCTACCTAGTGGGTTATTAGTGATAAAATATGGTATATAAATCGAAGAAAATGTTTTCAGGTATGGCAGAAAGTAGCATTATGTTGCTAAATTCATAGGAGGATTTGAACCCAGAGCCACTGAACGGGAAAGTAAACTGCTAAGCATTATACTGTGTGAACAATAAATTTCTTATATCTCCCCAAAATACTGAAAAATAAAATTCATGAATAAAGTAAGAAAAGCTAATTTTTAGTGATTGCAAAATAATAACACAACTTCTTTTTATATTTCTGTCCAAAAATATTTCTTTTTATCATTGCACTACTTATACATTGTTACAAAGTTCTCGCAAATTCAGCAGCAATGTTTTGTGCTGAACAGCAGCGCATCTAAGTGGTGTGTCACAGTGTGTTTCTTTCACTGACGTACACGACATTAGCATTTACATCATCGTCCAATCAATGTAGGTCAGGTGCTGGGATGTTTCAAGTGGAGTCGGCCACCCACGGTTGATAAGCCAAGTCTATATTTAAAGACCGCATAGCATTTTGAAAACAGTTAACTTTATCATAAGTGCTTCATTGCGAGCAATCCATTATTTGGAGAGTCCCTTGTTTTTCCTCGCCGGGAAATCCAGAAGCAAGCGGCACAAATCGAGGCATTGAACTCAAATCATAAACCAATACTAGGAAAGAAAATTGGTGAAAAAGGGAAAAATAATTTATAGCTATTATTTTTCCCCCCAGCGGGAAACTCTTTTTCAACTTCCTAGAAAAATAGACCACTTTTGGCATTGTAAATTATTATAAATTATTATGAAACACACATCAGTCATATTTTATATGCTGGGGAATATGTTAGCGTGATAAACTTACATAACGAAGTTTGAATTTAAGAGGAAAATTGTACAACATAAAAAAAAACTAATTGCAGTATAATTTCATTGTTTTAGAAAGCAAACGTGCTTCTGTATTTTCGAATTAACGTTAGAATATAAAGAAAACAACTATTCCGCTTTTAAAATGTTTGATTTTTTCACAATGTAGACAAAATTTGAATACTTTCAACATAAAGGCTAACAAAATCTCCTAAAATATTAAAAATTTAGAAAAGAAACAATGCGTACATTTTCATATGACATCAATATATAAACTCTTAATATTTACATTCCATAATTTTAAATTTAATCACATATTTTAAGTATTGAAACTTTATTTAAATGAGAAAAATTTCCAAATATTAGAACGTAGATTAAATTGGAAAATAATCAATAACTATAATTATCTAAATTAATTTACGCTAGAAATAAATACCAATTATTTTCTTATTTTTTCAAATTATTCTTACATGAGACTTGAGATCTTTATGATGTCAAGTGATAATATTTTTTTAAAAAATTGCAAATATTGCATGTGAATTTAGTTAAAGATTTGAATTTATATTTTTAAAATAAATAATTTTTGAATGTCTAAATAGTAAAAATATTCCACCATTTTAGCACTACAAAATTTTGAAACAGGCTTGATTTTCCTGTATTAATTATATTTTACTTAGTAACAGTTTATATTCTGGAACAAAAGTAAAATTAAACACAATTTTAACCACTCAAAATTTCGATCGAATATTTTCATGACTGTTTCAGCTATATTTTCAAGTATGTAAATATATTGCTAAAATGTATAGTTAACAAAATTACCTAAATCAGATGGTTTTTTTAAATTTTATGTTTTTTATTCTAATTCAAGATTGCATTTTGGGAAATCATTAGGTATCCTGGCCATCTAATAATTTTTACCATCTTGCTTGACAGATTGTTAGTCCAAGCTAAAAGTTTGGTCATACCAACTTAAAGCTTAATGTATAAGTAAATTCTAGATATTAAGTTCTGTTTCATTAATCAATCATAAATACTTCAGTTAATTTAATATGCTTGAGAAAACAAGACAAAAAATTAATGACAATATCCATAAGTAACAAATAGTACAATTTATTTTAAAGAGATTTATAAGTTTAAATCCCTCAAATATCCCATAATAAAACACATTCATTTATTAACTTGAATATGAAGCTTTACAAGTTAAAGTTGAAATTGATTTATATATAATTAATTATTATTCTTTTTAATGCATAGTAATTGCGCTCATACTGACTTGTGGTCAACGTACCTAACTATGGTTGGGAAGGTTCTTGAATCCAAGTTCGGGCATAAATGTTCTTTCTTTGTTTCCTGTCTTTGCCTTTTTCTTGTAAGAATGGAGTATGAATGGTTGACTACCCTATAAACAGGTACCTAAGACATGTGTATATTGAGAAAATCGGACTCCAGACCAAATTACGGTTAAGTTGGAAAAGTAGATCAGCGCACCCCATATTGCCAGCTTAGAAAGCACAAGACAACAAAAATGCATAGCAATTAACAAAATCGGAAACTACCGCAATTTTAAAAGAACAAATATATAAGAATATGAATGTATTTCTTGTTGAAACATTATACAATTTATAAGCATATAAAAATATAAAGTATAAGGAAAAAATATGAAATATATAGGATTAAATTTTAGTAAGTTAGGATTGTTTTTATTCTATATCAAATGCTATGTTTACTGATTACCAGTTAAAGAATTTGTTCAGTTACATTATTGTTTTTTCCTATTTTCTAATTAGTTTTGATAAGATTTATGTGTTGGATATACAGCTTTCTATATTTGAAAACGAAATGAATGCGAGAATTAGGAATTGTTAAAAAAAAAAAAAGTACAATGTTATTAAAAGAATTAAAATTGCCGAACATGGCATAAGCATGCATAAAATAGTTTACTAAATAATTATTTCAAGTCAAATTCCTGATTCCAGAAGAATTGATTATCAAAACTTAAGATGTTATAATGCTTTAGAAAAGATCGAAATTTGTATGATTAAAAAGAACAATTTTAACATTCCATACAATAGAATTTTGAAGATTGCCAAATCTGTCGAAATTTATTCGACATTTAAAAATGAAAATGAGTAGATTTTGAATAAATTCCATGTTTTTCTCTACTTGGGCCCTAATGTTGCTCAAACTTAATCACATCATTCATTTCAATAAAAAAGCAAAATTTTTATTGTTCTCATCATCACCAGTTTTGATACTAGATTCGTAATTAGAACTCATTTTTGACATTGTTCTTTCGAGCTCTTTTTTAATATGATTCTGCAACTCGAACTGATTTTTGTTAGAAGGATTTATAAAAAACTATCGAAAAGATGAATATAAAAAGAATGATAGTTTTGTGCTTTCTCTGGAAATTCCATGATTTTACTTCAATAGCGCCAAGATTTATTTTCATGAGAAATATTTAATCTGTATTAAAATTTTAAGAAAGCGCATTTTCTCTTTTAGTGCTATTATTTGGCCTCATGTATTGCTTCTGCTCATGTTCGTGGTAGTTATTAGATGTTTAATCTGAAGTTCAAATGTGCTTTTGCAAAAGGAAAATTTAAAATTACATCGATCTAAAAAGTAATTAATGAATAAATAAATTGCTTTTTACGTTTGAAATGAATGTTTACGCTGAAACTGTTTACGGAGCCTCAATGTAAACAGCATCTCATATCAAGATTATTTGACAATTGCAATAACCTCATTTGCAATACTTCACAACTTTTTATAATAAGCAGTTACTGTTTCGATAATTATAATCGAAATAGTAACTGCTTGACATAATGGTTACTTCATATTTAAAAACACACTACGGGGAAGGAAACGTTTCACTGGTTGTAAAGAATGTAATTTTTCGAGAAATCTAATGCTGCTTCTATAAACTTCATAATAATTTTTATTTTTAGCAAATGTCAGCCAAATCTACACTTATCGATAATTATAGGAGATAAGAAATATATTCTTTTAAACCACTAAAATTATACTGTACCCTTCGCCCGCATCACCATTCGGTTCTATTATCGTAATAATTTTATTTCTATCCATTTAATTTCATATTGAAAATTAAAAGTTAGAATTTTAAGAAAATAAAAATATTATCTAGACTGATTTATATATAAATACTTTCATTCATTAAAAACATAATTTTAAATTTTAATCTTTCAAATTAAATAAAGCATTTGTCCTATCAAAGTTTAAATTTCAGATATAAATTCAACAACAAATTGACGTAACGCTTATTAACAAATTGTTAAGCAGAATTGTTATACATAACAAACTGCTTACGAAACATCAATCAAAATCCCGTTTTGCTATTCTATGTATCCACATAAAAAATATGTTAAATGCTTCCAGAATATGATACTTAAAATATAAATAAGTTAAAAAAAATATTGATTGACTTCCTTAATGCTTGTAACTAAAATTTACTTACTTTGCATAACCTTTAACCTCATTCTCAAATTTGTAATTTTTATATTCCGACAGATTCTTTTAATCATTTTCTGAATGAATAAAAAAATGCCTACATTTCTCTCATTGTTAGAGTTACGTAATGATTCAGTTATAACTGTACATAGTGTATTCCTTCATAGCAACAATGTACAATAAATTTTCTTATGATCAAGCGCACTATTTGGAAATGTCATTTGTGGTTAGATTGAAAACACACTTTGTAATTAATTTTCCAAGAATGAAAATGATACACACATTCATATGGTCTATTCCAACGCTGGTAAGGATAAGAAAAAATTATTATGACGCAACGAGAAAATTAAAAAAGCTAATTTAAAGTTGCTGAAGTCTATTTTACTAAGGCGGCTTTCAGATAATTTCAAACATTTAAGATTATTAACGATATGCTTTTTGTATACATTTCAGACTTAAGGTAAAAAATTAAATCAGTTTCCACTCTAAATTGCTTCCGAATCTCATTAACAACATATCATCAATTTATGTTTAAAATTATGCTTGATTCCATTTTCAATATTCTAATTTGGAAAAGACAAGCAAAAAATTGGAAGAAACATATGAGAAATAGCTTATGGTTTTTGAAAAAAATGCAAATTGCTAAAATACAAAAGGGGAATTTCAACTGAAATTTTAATTTATATATGTGTGGAATATAAAGAAAACAAGTACTGCAAAAAAATAATAGATTTATTAAATTTCAAGTTTTTCGTAAGAAAATGAAAAAAAAAAATCAAATTAAAATAAAAAATTTTCTATTCATTTCAAACCTTAATTTTCTCGAATTCTTACATCATCTGAAGAACAAATAAATATCTGTATAATTTATTTTGTTTCCATTCATGAAATATTCCTGTTTTCCTTCTATATACATTGTTCTTTATGCTGCCCATAATTTTTATTTCGGTATAAATCCTAACTTTCCCTATACATTATCATAAATAATGTAAATAATAGAAGATGAATAAATTTGTGCTTTCATTCACTCTATCTTTCAAAACATTTGGACCAACTTGTTTATTTTAATTTCATTTTTACGAAATTAGCAATCTCCAAAAAACTGCCTGTTAAAGAAGGAAATCTTTTTTCATTGGTTTTTCAAAAACTTTATAACTAAATATAAATTTAATTGTGATTCATTGTAAAAAGTTTTAGAAATATATTTAAATACGTTATTTAATCATGCTTACTATATCTTATTAACAAAAATGCAAACTATCTTAACATTTTCATCAAATTAACAATTATGTGCAATAAAAGTTTATACTTTATTGTAATCTTAATTATTTAAATAATAAATATCGAAATAGTAAATAAAAATTTTTATGAAGTTTATATAAGCAGCATTAGATTTCTCGAAAAATTACATTCTTTACACAGTGAAACGTTTTTTAAAATTTCATTCCCTGTAATGTGCTTTTAAATAGGAAGTAAGTATTATGTCAAGCAGTTACTATTTCGATAATAATTAAAAAGCAAGTTACATAAATCCATATTTTCTGTATTTTAATGCTGAATACGATTAGTTTCTATAATTTTTATTTATGAATATTAATTTCTAAATATTATATTTCAAACTTTTCTTAAAAAGCTCTTTTGTAAATTTAATAATGAAATAATTTTTTTTGTCTAATAATACGTTAAAATTTCAATTTACTTTGTAGCTCCATTTACCAAATGTAATTTGCAGTGCTAAAACGATACTTTTTGAATTCAAGATTTAATTTCCACAATATATTATAAATTGACAAAAAATACATTCTTATATTTAAAAATATATAATTTTTAACTCAAAGTTTTTAATAAACACTTATAAGTAGCAGATATTAAAAATAATTTAAATAAAAATATTTAATTCAGTCATTTAAAAAAAAGACTTGAACGTTTATATACCTTAATGATTTTGCACTTTATATATATATATATATATATATATATATATATTAAAAGAAATTTATGCAATAAAGTTGCAACTTTTATGGTGTTTAATATAATGTAACAATAAAAAGCATGCAATTTGATTTTTGATTAAATAAAATTCGAAAAAAAATCCCAGAATTTCCTAAATCAATACAAAGTTTTTGTAACTTTTATTCAAAGTCATTTTGAATAAATGCATGAAAATTAACATTAAATAACTTCTTCCATATTTTTATATAAATTTCCCGTAAGTAATACAGTTGGGTATTTATAAGTATGTAGCAATTTCAATATATTTCTTCTGAGTTACAAAGTAATTTTCTCTCACAATTAAATTTTTTAACATAGAAGCCAGCATTCAATTTACTTTTAAATATGATGGTTTCTATTGGCATGATTTATGTCATACTTTAAAATTGAAAAAATTAATTGTCTTGATTTTAAGATTGAAAAAGAAATTCGAAACTTCATTTTACAATTATAAATAAATGCAATAAATATATAATTTTATTTTATTAAACTCAATCAGTTTAAGTATCTTTCCTGAATGAAAACAAAATTGTTGTTAAATATAAGGCCTGAGATATAATTTTGGAAATTAAAATAATGTGTTTCAATTAGAGAATAATATGCATAAAATAATTTTGTATATAGCAACGTAAATTGAATATTTTTATAAAACTGTATTCTTAAAAAACATGTAAGCATAACATAATATCAAAATTTATACAGGAGAAAAATATTAACTTGTAAAAAAAATTTCTTTTTCAGTGTAACTACTTTTTTTCTCACATTTAAACTTTTACTATTTAAGACTATAAAATTCATCTTTTCATCAATCTTGGAAAAAAATCCTGATTTCGATCATCAATTAAATAACGTTGTTGATTTATCGCATGCGAAAAATTGCACTGTATCAATATTGAAGACTTTTCTATTTATTTATAGGGGCAAATTTGTGCCTAAACAATTTTAAAAAATTCAACGTTCAAAGACATCTAGAATAAATAGGGTTATAATGGACTATGCACTTCAAGTATGATATTTATACTGTAGACTTCACACACATAATATTTGAAATTAATTACATTCCTATATTTGCAAAGGGATTAAATTTTTTATTACTGTAATCTTACATTTTTGTTTGATAACGCAGGAAAATTTATCATAATAAGTTATACAGTAATCATTATTATACAGTTTGATAAGTAAATAATTTAAATTATTTTTAAATAAAACTATTTATCACAGAAAAAAGTTGTCTTTCTTTCAACATTAATTTTACAGCAATAATATGCTTTAAATATGAACAGATACTTAGGTAAAGGGAATAAAAAAATATTGTTTTCTTATTTTCTTTCTTTCAGCTGTAGAATACGTAATTAAGAAAAAAATGTTAATTATAGATACATCAACTCTGTAAAAATATAACTTAACTAGTCGTTTAAAGTCATTAGTCTCATTAAAACGTGAAAAGCCGTTATATATTTTTATTAAAAAATCTATTTATAAATTACAGTAGAGTCTGATACCAATGCATCATTTATCCGAAATGGGATTTGTATATAAGCTTCTGCGGAGTCCAGTTCGAAATAATTTAACGAACATTTTTCTAATTTAAAACAGTTTTCAATGAAAGAATTCTAAATATCTCAAAAATATTCTGATTGTCACTTTACATTGTACTTTAAGCAAACGTATTGAAAAAATCATCCAAAAAATGTGTAAAAAACAAGTCAATTCAAAAATTAACTAAATAATAAAAAGTATATTTCTAATAAAATCATTGTTTTTTGTTTTTTTAATCATACTTTTTCCAGTGATATACAACAATGATTTTAACTTGCATTTTACGAAAATTATACTCCTCTGAAGGATGCAAATATTTTATTTTTTTAATTTGAATTTTAAAATACAATATCTGTATCATATTCATTTCTTCCATTCATAATGATGTTACTTTCTTTTTTATATTGTTTTATTAAAATAATTCATAAAAAATAACGATTTAGAATATCTTAAATTTAAAGAAATACTAAAAAACATTCTTTCTGAAACACAAATATATTAACACTAGTATATATATATATATATATATATATATATATATATATATATATATATATATTATACTAATATAATATAATATAAATATATTAAAACCAAGTATTTATTCATTTTCATTTTTAACCAATATTTTAGATAATCCAATATATGGTTGATATAATTTTGTTGAGT
The DNA here is from genome assembly GCA_026290005.1 of Latrodectus geometricus. Taxonomy (NCBI): domain Eukaryota; kingdom Metazoa; phylum Arthropoda; class Arachnida; order Araneae; family Theridiidae; genus Latrodectus; species Latrodectus geometricus. The sequence goes on from JAPDSC010006006.1 coordinate 9,260, forward strand.
GACTAAAAATTTATCTTAAAATATTTAGAAAGATATTTGAAAACTACTTTTATAATTAAGGATATGTGTAATTCTTTGAAACTAAGTTAATTTTATGGAAACTTGTTGTTGTTATAGTACTTCAGAAAGAACAGATAATAATATAATTTGAATTCTCTATTTCTTTGAATTTTTAATAATATCAAGCATTTACAATCAGAATCTATGGATTTCATGAATTGCTTACTTCTAAAGAGAGGTTTTCTATACTGGGACTCGTCCTTTTCGTGGTGATGGTTTTAGCAGGTACTAAAGCCTTGGGTCTACAACCACCATAAACGTGTGATTGCTGTTGCGGACCTTCAACTTCGGGGTCTTTGAAGGAGAGTCGTTTCTTTTGCTTCTGCGGTTGCGGTTTCGTTTGTTGCTTAGGGAACTGAAGTCCAGTCCTGTTCATCTCCTTATGCGGTGGGTCTCTTGAGAATGGTCACCCTACTCACATGGCCAGACTTCGTCTTCCGATCGGGGCCACTGAGTAGCAGGGGGCGGACGAGACAGGTGCTGCGACACACGGAATCGTGAGAATTGCTTCTGTGCCTGAACCGGTTGCAATCCGGTTGATCCATCAGCATATAGGATTTGAAGGATTGAATTATGCCATCCCGGGTTAAGGGTAGAAAACAGGTGCAGAAAATGAAATTCGAAAAGTGATCTTTATTCCTGAAAAATAATGGAACAATCCATTATTATAAGAAAATAAGTATGATTGTTTGTATTAATGTATTGCCAATCATTAATATAAAGAGGTTAATTAGGAAATAATAAAGTAAATTCTTAAAGAGAATTTTTTTTAAACACATGACTGTATACATTTGAAATTAGAAAAAATTATCGTCATTATGCCTGATTATAAATTATAAAACTTTTTTAATCTTTATTTATTTTCTATTTAAGAAAATTCAATTTTTGATTTTAAAGGTGCTTTGTGCTTAAAATTACCGTTGATCTAAATTAGGAATTTTTACTATCAAGAGAATTATTAAGGATTTAATTAGGAATTATTACAATTAAAAACTCGTTCTTTCTAATGAAATTAATAATTTTTGTCTCATATCCCATTTGAAGTTCTTAAAAGTAAATACTGTAGAAAATCTTTTGCCACACCCTTTAGAACGTAAAAACTTTAATATTACATATCAATTTAGTATTACTAAATACGAATGCATATATTTTTTTGCAATATTTGCAGTACGATTTATTTCTGTTCATAAAATTGATAGATTTTCCATTATATTATGAATATTTCAGATTAAATTCAGTGCTTTTAAATATTATCTTGCCATAGAAATCTACTAGGCCTACTAAAATCCCAAATCTAGTAAGTTTATAAATAAACAATGATTCAGTTTTTTTTTCTAATTATTTGTATAGCATAGCAACTATTCTGATACTTTTTATGATTCTATTTCTCTACATAATTAAAAAACAAAATTAATTCAAAATCTGTGAAATTTTAATTATTTTCTAAGAAATTCAGCAATGAAACATTTTTTATATAATTTAAAAGTGCAAAATATAGCCAAAGAAAGAAAAGGTTTAAAAAAAATAATAAATGCAATGAACAATGAAAATTAACATTTTTGTTATCCCTAACATTCATTTTCAAAAAGATTTTTGAATAATGAAGTTTTTTTGAGATTACATTTTAAGATTTCTTTTTTTTTCAGATCAAATAAAAATAACATAGAATCTAAGGTTTCCAATGAATTAATTATAAATTAGTCATAAGTCAATGAAAATAATCAAATAACCATAAAGTGATTAATTAGTTAAATTGTTTTTTAACTTCTTAAAACTTTCAGAATATATTCTTTTAAAATCAAACGTCATTTTGAGGTTATTATTTTATTTTCAAAAACTGCAATTAAGTTTGTGGCACCGTTTAGCGAGAGAAAATTTAAGAAATACTAAAATACCTACAATGTCAGATGTGCTTGTTTAAAATAGAAATGTAACATTTATCTCGTTTTCATCCAAACTCAATATCAACCAAAACTGGTATCGATCTCAAAACTTATCACTGTGTGTTGAGTGGTCCTATCACTAGAACATGGTGAAGCTCTTCACACCATTTCGCAAAGTTTGTAGAATATAAGAAGACTATAAAAATTTTCCAATTTCTTTTAGTACACGAGAAGCTTGTTCAAAATTTAAAATCAACGCCATTTAAAATAATTACACTTACATATAAGCAATATCATTTATTGGCACAATAGAACAGATCATTCACAATAAAAATTATTGAAATTCAAATCTGTTGTATTTACAACTTTTAGATTTGTAATCAACAAATCTATATAAAATTTAAATTATTTTACTCCAAATATGGGTTTTTAAGTGAATATCAAGTATTATATATAAATAAGTTATACTATAATGATAAAACTTAGAACTTCAAGCAGTTGAATAAGATTTGATAGTGATAGTGAATAATGTCATTTATATTACAGTAAATAAAATGTCCTTGTTAAGTAAAAAGTAGCTATAAATTAAGGAACTATTCGTTTTCCTTTATATAGATGCATTTTGATCTTTCAGAAATTGAAAATACCTCTTTAAGAGAATAATTTACAATCAAAAGTGGAGTGTTTGGTAGTATAGTTCAATAGCACAATTGCTTATGACCATCGAAAGTGGTGAGTTTGGTAGAATATATAACAATACAATTGCTTATGACCATCGAAAGTGGAGAGTTTGGT
>JAPDSC010006013.1:0-16542 GCA_026290005.1 Latrodectus geometricus
TTTTCTTGGATTTCTAGGAATTCTTATAATTTAAGATGCCATTTAATAGGTATCTCATCATATTGCTCTTGCAACTACAGATTTTATGTACAGTTAGTTTTGGTCAAACATTTATTTTAGAGATAATTATTGTTTTCTAATAACAATTGAAATTAATGAATTTTGAAAATGTGAAATTAAAAATTAATATTTTTGAAATTGCTAAAAATATTTTATAATTTTAAGATATTTAATTTATTCTATCATTGCTATCCAGCATTAACTTATATTTTTCCAAATAATTATATTTTTTTGACTTCACAATATCTTATTTTAATTATGACATCACCTTGAACAAAAACACGTATTAATTGGGATTTTTTTATTTTGCACATATACAATGTAAAGTTAATTATGTAATTTAAATAACACATGAATCTTAAGGAAATTTAACCTAAGATAATTATGCAAAGAATAGATCTCAATAATATTAACTTTTGAAAAAAATGTTACTAATAAATGAATTTTATTTCACATTATTAATTCTAATTGGTTCACTAATTTATATAAACCTGCTTATGCTGAAATATATTACGTTTTTAATCTTAATTTTGATTGTAAATGAATAATAAAAATTACTTTCTACCCAATTTTCCTATCATATAAAAATATTAGTGAAACTTGCTTATTAATACATGTTAAAGTTACTCATAAAATGTGTATTGATAAATATGCTTAAACGTTTCAATTTAAACAATTTTCTTTCTCATGAAAAAATTATATGTCAAATTAATTTTTAGGAGTTTTAACTCTTTTATAAAAAAATTCTTTAATAGTAAAAGGAATTTAACTTATTAAATGTTATATGTACCAAACTTTAACTTCCCCACTAGTATTTATACAATTAAATGGCCAATAAAAAATCTGATTTGATTTATAGCTTCAGTGTGTGTGGAAACCTATTTCAGAAAACTTCTTAATTTCTGTAATTACCTGTTTACAGTTTTAAAGATAATAATATCGTATAAATAAATCAGAAATTCTTGGTTACTTTTCAACTATTTACAAGTTTCACAACTGAAATACGAAAAGTAAAATTGCATAGGACAATTTGTTTTTATTTTAAGTTTATACTGCCGAACATTTTACTTGGAATCTGGTAGTTTTTACTTTCTTATTCAATAAGTTTATATTTTCCTTAAATTAAAGATTGGTGTAATACATGCTTTAGGTAAGAGTCAAGACCATTGTTAGTAGCTCAACGGTTATTTTTTAATTACAAGACCAAATTTTGCTAACGAGAGTTAATCAAAACAGATTTCGAGACACTGTAATCATCTAAAATGTGAATCGAACCCACTAACTGTTGAACGAAACACCAGATTGCTAACCATTCGGCTTCCAGATCCGCCATAATTATCTTAAAATACTAATCAATATGTACATGAAAGCAAGTCTTTTATCCTTTCATATACTGAAATTCATTTTTAGGTGCATATTAATTGATTTATCGTTTAACATATTTCTTTATTAAGAATTATTTTATCATTATCATCTTTGAACATTAAAAAGCATCATAAAATATAATTGAAAATGCTCTTGTTTAAAACATTCATATTGTAATTCAAAATTGCTGCAGAATTTTCTTATAGCATATTAATTATCTTGGTCTAAATTGATAAATCCTATTTTAATAATTTTAAATTAATTACTCTAAGTTTCAATAATACGAAATAAAGGCAAAATTATTATTACAGTTTCAAGAGATAAGATAGCAATTTTAAAAATCTTACGAATACTTAATAATATAAAAAATCATTTATGTTAAATTGTATATGACCTTGTACTTAGAAAAACGTTTATAAGTTAAAAACTTTCCTTTTTGAATGACTTTTTTTTCCCAGCAATCTAACAAGCCGGTAGTTGCCAGTTTTATAAAACGTAACTACCAGACAGTCCAGTTTTTTTTTTAATTATATCATTAAATATAAGCCACATTTCTTTCTCTCACTAAGAGCCTCAGACTTGATAATTGCCAGGTAAAACGCCTTAATTATTAAATCTAAGGTTCAACAGCTTCATTTTATTCCTGAACTGTGAAAGGTATTTTAAATATTTTGTGGTATTGAAATATGAATCTCATGAATTTTCTTCTATTTCTCAACAAGATTAATTGAATGTTTTTATACTTTTTATTAATAAAAATTATAATTTGATATTTGTTAAGTTTTTTTCCCATTTTCTTATTGAAATATATTTAGAAGCTATTAAGATTAATTTTCATGTCACACAAATATAATCGCATTAATAAAACAACTGTTTTTCTTAGCAAAAAAATGCATGAAAATATCAGGGATACGACAATAATTATTTCAAAATTAAAAAGTTAAATATTATTATATGCATGCTTCAAACTAATGATTTAATTTTCAGAAAATTAAAAAAATAAGCTATAAAAAATAAATTGCAGTATAAAAGAATTTAAGTAAAAACGATAAAACTCTCTGAATCGCAATTTCGGAATGAAAGAATGGTTATACTCAATAACGATTTTATTTCCTATTTTGTTTGTTTATATCTTTATATAAAATCTGAATCAAATAGATGTTGAGCATTCTTTTCTATGCTTAGCCCTGGGCTCTATCTGTTAGTCAAAGCACACGGAATCAAATTAATCTTCTGTTAGTAAAGAGTTTTGAAATATTAAAAATTTTTATGCTTAAATTTTTCTAATCCTAGAATATTATATTTAGGTTACTCAGAAAGCTAGAATTGACTTAGAAATTAAATTAAAAATAGATGAAAAATTATATAAATTTGATTAAATCGTCTCACAAATATCTTAAATACATAAATTCAAGAATAAATTACAACAAAACTTAAAAAACAATTCTTTGTTGTATTTAGTTTGTGACAGGATTTTTATTTGATTGATTATTGTCATCAATATTTGTATCAACAGATATGTTTTGGCAGACAAATGATAATGCATTGTATCACAAAGGAAAACGTAAAATTATTCTGTAAAAATTCTCATATGAGGTGCTAATCTTGAATAGCAACACCTGCAAGAGTTATAATGATTTATGGGAATTACAATAATTGTCTTATGAAACATCATTAAAATTGTGAAATGGGACTGCCTTGCCACAGTTACAAAATTAAATTATTAATCAAGGACAACTTTTAGTAGTTGATATTCAAAATTATAAGCAACTGTAAGATAGAAGTGAAAAGAAATTCCTATATTTATTTCTTAGCTTGTGGGTCAAGCAAGGAAATAACAAAAAAATTCCTAGCTCCAGGGATAGAAATTACCCCTTGAATTAAAGGATAGAAAAAATTTCTTTTGGGGAAAATTTCCTCAATTCCTTGCAACGGAGAAAACATTCATATTTTAGGCCATTACACAAAACTAAATAAATCGCATTATGTAAAGTGGGGTCAAACTTTTTTCTTGTTTATTAAATAAATAAAAATATATGTCAATATGTATTTTAATACTTATTTATTTCCTTTTTCTCATATAAATATAGCATTTATTTTTTATTCTACCAGAAACAGCTAGGGTTGGTTTATTTGTGAAATGAAAATATGATATACTTAACTGAATTTAATTATTAAAAATTTGAAAAATTATTTAATGAAAAAAATATAATATCAATAATAGTAGTAGAAAGGTACTGAAATTTATTCTCAATAAACATATTTAACATAAAATTTTGAAGAAAAATATGTATTTGATATTTGCAAAATCGCGCTGAACCAGTTTTCTTGAAATCTTTCCTAAATGATTGAAAGGACTTCTATCTGTCCATAAAAGTAAGAGGTGTCCTTCCACTAGTTTGCTCCGGACTTTATAAAAGGTAGATAAATTCTAAAAGAAACTGAGTAGACTGGTAGATAAATTCTAAAAGAAAAGAAAAAGCTAATGGCATTTGCAAAAAGGGAAAGCCTAGAAACCGCAAATACCGCAAAGCCGAGATTTTCCAAGAGAATTTACTCCAGAATGTACAATTTTTCCTTTCAAAAAAAGAATTATGCTATTTGTTGCTAGTAAGCAACGTTACAAGTTATTATTAAAAGCGAGGAAATAGTAATTCTTAGTCTGGCGGCCGTCACTTTACTCAAAGTATGATCAACTTTTTTCTTAAACATCTATAAATCTTTCGCATACTTTGTATCATTTTTTAATTACGACAAATATTTTTTATATGAATTAATATTTCATACTATCTTATCAAGAAAGGTGCAGAAATAAAGCTAAGAAAAATTAATATGGTCTCAGCTTGTAAACTAGCTCTAACTATTTCAATACAGAAGCTATTCATTAAGCAAAAATTGTGTACTTATACAGATTAACTCTTGTGGAATCAATTAAATATAATGAATATATGTATCTTGCCTTAAACTACAATTTTCTTCTTTCACTTTTTAGTCACACTAGTCGACAAATTTATCAAATTTCAGAATTTTAGAATCAGATAAATCAAATATGGCAATATAATGTGTTTCAACTACGTATCTATGAAATAATTAATTAAATAAAATTTTAAAATGTAGAAAATAGAACCATGTGGTACAAAAGCTCCATCGACCAAATAAATAAATCAATTATAAAAAGTCTTTTTTAATCGAAATAGGAAAATATCGCCCAGTTTTATTGTCGTTATAACGTTGAATGGCGCGATATTTTAACCTTCTTTTACCTTTTAGTCTGAAAAGTCGACGAATTTATCAAACTTCAGAATTCTAGAATCAGATCAATCAAATATGACGATATAATGTGTTTTAACTATCTATGTAAGAAAACTCACGAAATTAATGAGCTCTCAGCATTTTATTTTTAAATCAATTATTCATGTATATTGGCGAGTCAAACTCATTTAATTTCAAAGACGTTAATTATTTTTGGAAAGATATTACGGAAACATCTCATCTTGTGTACAATCACTCACAATGTGTGCTCTTTCTCACCTTAATGTAAACTCATCAATGCGTGTAGGCCAAGAAGATTATCACAATCTACCTTTCTACCACTGCCCCAAATTCCTCCCAGTTAAATGTGAGAGCAGTTGTGTGCAAACACAATGCCGTGGTAAAAGATCAGATGCCATTTCTGGGTGGCATTAAATGGAAAATAATTGTCACCGTTTACTCAGGTGGAACTATGATAAACAGTACAGTTATAAGTAGATTCGACAGTAGGAGTTTGAATGCTTGCTATTGCGGAACGACTGTTCTCAGGTTGTAACGATTTTGGGAGGAACTATTGGTTATTAACAATAATCAAGTTAAGCAAATGATATTTAGGATTTGTTTTGGAACTCAAATGAAAGTTGCACTTTTGAACTCTGGTGGAATATTTTAAACTAAATATGCAAGAAATATCGTAATATCTTATTTTTTAAAAAAAAAAAAAAAAAAAAAAAAAAAATTTTAAATTGTCCTTGCCGATTTAAATTAACCATAAGTGATTTATTTATTGCTTGCATAAGCAATCAAGTATTAATATTTAATGGGCTTTACACGCTACATAAAATAAATTTATCTTTACTTAATGATTAATAAGTATTTATCTTTTAATAGTGGTATAAAGAGAGTCAAATCTCCAATAATATATAAAATAACCAATCCCACTAAGATATTGGCCAACTGCTCACTGAAGAGTTAACCCCACGGAAAAATTTACTTGTTTTTGATTGGTGGACAAAATTGTATATTCAACATTATTGGTGAAAACGATTATTTGTTTAACTCACTAACCAATTATAAGTAAAATAAAGTGACGTACACATAATCTCAATTATAACGAAAGAAACAACCACTTTATGGCTAAAAAGGAAAAAAAAACACTTTTAATAATGTGAAAGCTAATGTTTTACGGGAAAATAGTAAAGGAAAGCAATTTTACTTTAAATCACCGCTGGCTGATGCTATGATATCAATTATCTTCACTTTATTGAATATGTAAGCGCTGAAATTGAGAATTAGCTTTTTATGGTAATACTGTTAAATCTATATCACTACCTTGAATAACAAATAAGAAATAGTAGTAACAAAATTAAACATATTTATAAATATGAACACAGGATAATTTCAAAACAAATTCACCCGATCCCGAGTGAAAATAATCATTTTAAACTAATTGTGTTATGAGGAGAATAATAATTCGTGAAGTTATTTAAGCATAAATATTATAGTTATTTAAATTCATGGTATAACTTAAAAAAATATTTAATCATAATTTCAAATTAAAATAAAATAATGTTACAATTTTGCAGAAAATTAATTTTCCAAAAGAATGAGTAAAATGCAAAAAATTTAAGATGATTTACAAGTCATCTTAAATTATGCAAGAATATTTTCAAAATATTTTAAAAATAATATTATGCAAGAATATTTTCAAATTTATTTCATTTGTAATATTCAATTATTTTATATTTCTCTGTTAAATTTTTGGGTAAGTTTCCTATTTTAAAAATGAAAAAAAGTTTATGGGCCAAAGTTTATTTTTCTTCTCTTCTTAACTTAATTAAATGACATTAAAGTACTGATTATATATTGTCATCAAATTAAATAATAGCATTTCAATTTGATGTGATTCTGGTTATTTATCAATTTAACAAAAAAAAACTCTATTATATTACTAAATTTATTTATTTATTATTTGTTTTTTAAAAATGCTTTGAAGTAATAAGTATAAAAAGATAATTAACTTTCACCCTTAATGAAGTAAAACTCCTATTAAACAACTATTTCTGAATAGCGGTAATTTATTTTAATGGCGGTAATTCTATCTTAAGCCTCTTAATAGATTACTCAATAAAAAACATTTACGTTTCTAAACACAAACCCCGCTTTTAAATAAGATCTTCATTTACACAGTTAGTTTTGTTCTTTATAGTATAGTTCTTTGTTTTGTGATCGTTGTTTAAAAGATTTACTGAATTAATAAAACAATTATTTATTTAAAAAAAAAAAACATGAAATGAATGTTGGAAGCAAATACAAGAATTCAATGTCGAAATGTGTTACATAAATTTATTTTTAAGTAACATATTAAATATAGAACTCAAAGTAATTACACAAAGTATTTATTTTATTTATGAAATGAGTTTTATTTAAATAAAAAATTGTATCAAATTAAATTAAAATCATATCAATTTGAATGAAAATCAAATAACAAAGTGTAAAATATTTTTTAAATATATTATCATTTTGTATGCGAACTTTTTTTTTGATAATAAGACAATCTGAGCACGTCAAATTTTTTTGTGATCAGATTGTTTTTTTTTTTTTTTTTTTCCCGTTCAGATTTTTATTTTAGGAATCCTTGAGAAAATATAAATATTATCAAATAAATTTTAAAACACATAATCAAATATTATCACATCACTATAATAATATGAGATAATTATTCTGTAATTTACATAAATTATAAACGAAGAACGTCATAGTTACTTTTAACAATAAATTAATATTACAGTAAAATTTTGTTGGATTCCATAGCAATAGTTTCCCTAGAATTTTGAGTTAACAAATTTAATATTTTTTAATTGAGGATTTGAAAGATTTAAGAGCTAGAAAGATGGTTAGTCTTCGAATTTTCAATATCGAATTTACCTTATTTCTATATTCTGAAATATTTTCTTAAACTTTTGCCTGTCAATTTATTTTCTAAAGATTAAGTCATATACAGAATCAGCAATATCAGCCTAAATTCTAATGAAAATTGAAAATTGATTCTATTATATATTATTTTAACAAATTGGAACTATTTTCAAGCTTTACTATAAATTTACTGAAGCATACAATTCTAGTCGAATTTTATTTAAACTGACTTAGACTCAAATAATAAATTAACCAACAAAATTATATTGCGTTAATCTGCGCTTTAGGTCCCCTACTCTGCCAACTTGGCGATAAATGCACCAAGTGTGGTAAACCGGACGTTTTTATCCCTAATTAGTTCTTTATGGCAACCTCCGTAGGAAATAATTTGAAGCGCTTTTTTGCGCATGCTCATTAATTGGTTTTTTTCTTTTAGAATTTTCATTGGTCGTTAATTAGTTTCAGTTTGAAAAATCGATCATTTTCATTGGTTGCTAATTGCTCTTGAAAATCCTTAAAAATCGTATTCCATTATCGCTATGGCAACAGCATTTTTGAAAACGCGCCAAGTACGGGACCCACAACACACTTTTGCCTAGTTAACTCTTACAATGTAGCTCTCTGACAGAATTTTTATTGTTATTGAAATTACTGTCAGAATTAAAGGCCTTTATTATCACTTAGAAGGAAACTTGTATAACTTCTAAAACTTATTCTGGGAAGTGTATGAATAAAAAATTTGCTTAAAATAATTAGAATCAAACCTGCAATCTTTCATTTCAAAAATCTTTGTCTTAAAAGAGAAATTTTAAATATATGGTCTTAATAGCAGGTACAGTGTTACAAGTATAGTGACAAAGTTATGAGAAATACCTTTGAAATTTTACTCTCAAATACACTCATGTTATAGAAATTGATTATTTTTTATAAGTAAATAAATATGTTTCAATCCAGTTCAACGTAATAAATTGTAAACATAATTATATAATAGAAGCATAGATTTAATGTAAAAATCGGAACAAAGGACCTTTTTAAAAATATATGTTTGAAGAGGTTTAACTATCAAAATATTTTAAAGTGACAATCATTGATAAATATTCTTTTTTATATTCTTCTATTACAATCTAAAATTGAATGTGTTTTTGAAAGATTTTTTACGTATATTTTATTAATTGCACGTAACTAATCAAGTATTTAAAAATTAGATTTTTTAACATAAATTGAGTTTCCTATATTAATTTAATTATTACAATTTAGAAATGACGCAGTTAAAAATTTATAAAATTTAGGAGTATTCTAGCCATTGTGAACATATTTCATAAGATTGTTTCTAAAATGCAAACGAAAGCATGAATAAGTTAAAATAATTTATTATAAATATTATAATAAAAAAAGACATTTCATATTAGATTAGTAGATTTTAAAAGCATTCTTTTAATACTGTTTCAAATTCATTTATTATAATCAGAAATGGGCATATCCATTTCTATTTCTTTTATTATGCATATTGAATTATATTAATAACAAAATAAATTATAATTTTATTACATTATAACCAAAATAAGAACATGCAAATATCGTAGTATTGTGGACTTAACAAAAATCAATTATTTTTCAGAATCCATAAGTGAACGAAAAATTTACAATAGAATTGATCAAAATTAGTTTATTTGCAATTAAAATCGTCGAGAGAAAATTAAGATATAATGCATTAAAAAATTTATCATCAGATTTTGACACGCAAAATATTTTAACAATTATTATCTGTAAAATTTGAGAGCTTGAACATCTGGATTCTCAGTAAACAATTGAATATCACTCAATTCCTTTCTGTAAATCGCTTAAAATATTCAAAGAAATTAAGAAACATTGTAATAAACAAAATCTTTGTAAATTCCTTGTCAGTAAAACAGAAAATAAATTTATTTATTGAAGTAGATATTCCTCCATATGCGTATTTCTACCTTATTTAGGAATTTTAAAATAAAGCAATATAATCTTTTTTTCTCTCTTGATTCCTCTCTAGAATATTTATTTAAATAATTACAACCATGTCAGCATTTGTAGCTATCAACAATTGAATGTGTCAATAATTATTAAAACTGCAGATATAGTCGTTATTGATGTTACAGGAAAAAATTATCTGTTGAAAAATTTACGTAAGAATCTATTTCAATAAAATTGTAACAGAGTTGCTTTTAGTTTTATGCTTGTTAATATTTTTCATAGTCGAAAAATTATTATATTTTTATGCCAAATTATTATTATTATTTTTTTTTGTTAAAAATTATATTAAAATGATTTTTCGTTTCTATAATAGAACTTATATGACAATATAATATTATGTGACAAATAATTAACTTGCTTTGAAAATAGAACTTTTGCTTTGAACAAAATTTTATACACTTTAGTTTTATAATTAAAATTTAAAGCTAAATAAAAACGAGTAAATTAAAAGAGTAAACTTAGTATATTTCTTGTGTGATAATCACCATATTTTTAACAAAAGATGAATTCTTGCAATCTTGTATTAAATGTCTTATTTATGCAATCTTGCATTAAAAATAATGTAAATTCAAAAATTGGCATATTTACTGTCAATGAATCTGTAATATATTTGGAATGATACAGAGAAATAGAAAAAGAGACTTATTACAATTATTACAATCAGAAAACAAAATTAAGCCTAAAATTTTGAAGAATAGAATTTGCATATTACTTCGAAACTACAAATTACTCCAGTTTCCAAGACAAGATCAAGAAAAACATTCCTTAGAAGAAGATGGCATAAAAATATAAAAAATTTTTTTTTACAAATAATGAATCATATCAAGCACGTTCTAGATAATTTGCAAATGGCATTGTAGTATGCATCATAGTGCAAAATCTTTATCGTATGAATTAAGAAAAAAAGAGACATAAAATGAAAGCAACTGAAAAATAAAGGAATAAAATGTAAAACATATACTTATGTTCAAGTTCATACTCATATTTACTCACTGTAAAAGAAGTTTAGTGGAAAGAAAAGATGTGTAAAAAAAGCAATAATATACTACGTCTTTATTTTAAAAATCAATCATTCCATCTTCTAGAAGATGCTTGCAATGAGGTAATAAATTAGACGATAAAATGTTTTGATTTAGTTAATAATATTAATTTAAAATGTATTTTTTGTCAGCCGTAAATAATAATGTGTAGTCATTAATAATTATATATAAATATTAAATTCTTTTTTCCATTTTTCTTTTCTGCTTATCTAATAATTATCAAATAAAAAGGGCTTTATTCAAATTACTTACTAACTAAACTTCCAGTAACTTTATGAACACGTTTAAGCATAATACATATTTTTATAAAGTAATACTACTGTTTACATATAAAACTTTTTACCACTTATTTAAAATTTTCCTCGTTAATAATCTTTAAATTCATAAAAACGAAATCCTTCTTAATACATTAATTTAGTTGTGAAGTAACATCATTTCCTATAATAACAATAATAGATTTTAATTTTCTTCATAATATGAATATATAACAAATATTTTAATCCAAGTTTCAGAAATTTAAAATGCCTCAAAACTTCATTAGTTTCCAATTTATATTTAATTATTCAACCTTAAAAATTTATTGGAAAACCAATCAAAGAATAATTGAAAAAAATTTATGCATCGGTTAGAATTAAATATTCAACTTCATTAATAATCAAAAAAAGATGTAACCTGCAAAATGATAAACTAATCTTATAAAAAAAGACGATTCGAAAAATGCGGAACATTTTTTGTTTTTTTTAGAAAGGACAAAAATGTTTTCTCAGTTTAACCGAAATTCCATCTATGTTTTCGAAAATATTTTTTATATATGCTCTTGGAATGGGAAATGATATGATTAAACTTTTGGAGACTCTGGGACATTGCCCGGCGACCGAAAAACATTTTATCCTTGTTCTAGAGGTGGGATAATTTTACAGTTGTAAGTGCACTTAGAAAGAGCAAACGTGAGAGCAATGAGAAAACAATAACACCACATACTCAACAGCTATGAAATCAGTGTTTGCTTTTGTATTCGGAACATGGCGTGCAGAAATGTTTGCTCTGTGATCAGGTGAAACTTGACCTCTGGATCTCAAACGATGATAGAGCGAACTGAATTCTGGAAATGGGGTGAATATTAAGCAGATGAAATAAACTTTCTCTGACAGCAATGAAAATATTATAAGGAATTATTCATAAAAAAAGAAATGCTCCGTTGTCTTCGAACGTTCAAAATTATTATTTATTATTGTTCGAATTGCAATATTATTATAGTATTTATATAAATTTTCATACTATTATTTCACAATAAGGACTTTCTATTTTGAACACAAGATTTGTCAATAAAAATTAAATTATTTGTATTTGGAACAATATTAAATATAAATTAAGAAAAATATGATATAAATAAATCTCCGCACTTAATTTAAGAAATCACTGCCTGACGTTTTTCGTATAATTTAAAACCATAATTTATTTTAATAATATATTTTTTAGTTTTATGACCTTTATTTGATGAAATCCAAGTTCTCTATTTAAAGACACTTAAGAAATATTTAAAAGTATAAAGAAAGAAAGAGTATCATTCATATAAAAGTATTTGGAAAAATGTTCTTGAAAATGATCAGAAAGAATATATTTGAATTTTGTCTTGTTTTAAAAAGAAATATTTACTGAGCTTTGCTTATAAATCTATTTAAAAACTTAGTTAAACAAATTATAATATTGTACATGACAAATAAATGCTTCATTTAACCGACATAAATATCTAATTCCAAAATATATGGATAATCAAAATAGGAGAATTTTCCTATATATAAATTATCATCAGAAAAAAACTGAACAGATTTCAATAATATTCAGCTTAAAGATAAGTAGATAAAGTGCAAAAAGATACAATTAATTAATAAATAGTTATATATTATTAGAATAATTTAACAGATATTTATAGATAGATTTAATTAAATAGTATAACACAAGCATACCGTATATAAAACTCATAGGTATAAATAGAATTGATAGGTATAAATACTCATAGGTATAAATAGAAAAAAGATAAACGAAGCACTTTACAAACACACACGCTTCATGCCATGGTTTCATTCTGAAAATAAAATTACTTATAAATTTATGAAGCAATTCGTTCCTCTCGTTCAGTAGCGAGTTTTTCAAGCTCTTTTAAGAAGTAAAAATACAAATTGCAATTGACCTGTTTAAAGTTTCCAGGCATTCTTTATAAGGCAACAGACTGGAGATCTAACTGACTGTAACTAGTGAATATCTGCATTTCTAGGAAAATCGTTCACTAAATGTGCTGTAAGCGGCCACACTTTGTCGTCTTTGAATGAAAAATAATTTGTCAATGATTGCGACCGAATGAAACGAAAATTCTACTAAATTTCAATTTAAATTTCTACTAAATGTGCCTCGAAATCCTGTTTTTCTATTAGTTCCATTCACTCATACAGATACGACAACTCATCCAAAACACAAATTATTTATATTTGCTTTAAAATAGTGATTTAATAGCTTTTTTAACATTATTATAGATGCATCACAATGTGTGTATGATTTTTCCAAGGACATGGATGCTTGTAATGATTCAGAAATGAATTCTAAACTGTAGGTGTCGATCAAATTAGATTTCAGATACAAAACGTTGTCGGGTGACAAATAAACCAAATTGGATTCTTGAGATGAAAAAAAAAAAAAAAAAAAAATGTCATATGGAATCTTATAGAGCAATTTTTACATAGATAAATTTCTGGTTGAATATTCTAATATTGATTCCTTAGTTAATCACAGAAGAATATCGCAAAAAGAACTGGTAAGCATAGTTGCGCCACTTCTCTATCATAAATTTCTTTTCGTTAAAAGAGTATTTTCTAAGACAAATTTAACTTCAAACATTTATTTTAGTAGTTTTAGTACATTATTTACATAATATATATCTAAAAAGTGTCAAGAATTTACATAAAAGCATAATGCTATTATTCTTATATTATCTCCTTCTTAAAATAATTTTTACAATTAAAATTTTTAGTATGATGTCAGTTAATATATACTTGATTTGACCAAAGTTTTCTCCTTTAGCTCTTAGTTCTAAGTCAATCTCTGCATATGAATAATGAATAAATGAGCTACTATCAGTACAAATAAAGGAAATGATATTCTGTAATTTTCCTATAAGATACTGTAAATTCTATAAATTTCTTTTTATACATGTAAATAAATTCTCTTATATGCATAAAATTATGTTTTACGAATAAATGATTCCTTTTTAAATTTTATAATGTTTAGCAGAAATTGGGAATTAAAAAAAAATTACCTCGGATTGTGTTCGAAATTAAATTTAATAATTGACTTATATATGATTTTTTATTTCCTCTTAAGTGATAAATTTTCATATTGTTTTTACTTAGTGTAATGATTTAACTTTGTATCGATGACAAGAATTTGATTTTTTATCATGGAAGATAAGTAAAATTAAAAAACTTGCGACATAATTCTCATTTTCATGTATATCGAACTGAAATGTTGGTTGAAAATATTAATAAAAGGGAAAATGTAAAACATTTATGCATTAAATAATGTATTAAAGAACTCACTGGGATCCAGTTATAAATTCGCACAGTTCTCTGGCTAAAGCTTTCCAATTTGATTCAGAACACCACTTAACACCAAAAGAAATTGTAGGTGATTTTTACATTTCTTTTTTGTACAAGTACTTCTGTCATGACGAGTGCTTGGAAATCTACCTAGTTCTTCTTGTACCACGTTCATAAAGTATCAGCCAAAACAGGAATAACCTATGTATATCTAAACATCCTTAGAACGTTATCGAGCTGCTAAGATGTCCAATGAGTGATGTCAATACTAAACATTATATGAAATAAATTTCTTACAAAAGTAAATAATGCAATATAAATATATGTCGATTATATGTTCCTAATTTAATTTGAATTCTCTTAAAGTCTTCATGAAATAATGTGGTAAGTCACTCCAGATTCGAGACCACATGTAATTTATTTTATAGAATTCAGTTTGAAATCGGTTTCGTAAATTCAATATCTTCTTGTTAGATTATGATCTATTGTGTTAAATAATATGTCTCCATAAATTTTAGTCAGGTCCTCCTATTCTTAACCTTCGAATGAAAAGTCTGACATACATAGCAACTGTAACATGTAATTCCAAAAGTTTTTCGCATTCCTAAGCTCTTACATAAAATAGATAATAGACTGAAACTTTTACTTTTAGTTTATCCTTCCAAATTTCAATGGATTCATTGAACATATTTAGAAATTTTTTCAATTCTTAGAAAGAACGTCTTAAAAATACTTTCCACAGGACGATAATATAGAAATCAATAAATACTTAATAACTTGACTTTTATTTAGTAACAAAACTGTTTTTCAACGATTGCATATTTAAGAGATTTTATTATTAATAATAATAATGCTTATTTATAAAAGACCAGTAAAAATCAAAATGTCATTACTAAGTAAATTGAAAAATAGCATTTTGAGATTTCACAGATTAGGAATAATTTAAATTTGAATATTTTAATAATGGAAAGAAATAAAAAAAACAATTTTGATATTATATTTTATATACTTTTGTGTATATACTAGTTATATGCACTTAAATTCTACAGTTTAAATAAAATTTTCAAATGGGTATCCATCATAAAGTTCAATCGTTCTGAATGATTAAAGAATTATTCTATTCTAAAGTATTTTTATTGAATATATTTGTTACAAGGCATGTTAATAATTTAGTTAAAAGATATTATTATAATAACCAAAAGCAATCAAGTAACTAATTTCTTTATTTTATGTAAACTTCAAATTGTTTTTGAAATTTGAAAGTGAATAAATGTACTCACATCTCATTGGTTGATGCAAAACACTTAGAATTAAACATGAATATATGCTTATAAACTCATGGAATCTTTTATTTCTCTACTAGTACAATTTTGATGAAAAATGTTCTTTATTTTAACTAATAATTATTTTATTGTTATTGGAATACATGAAAAATCAGAATTGTAATATGGTATGTAATGAGAATCTATTTTTCAACATAATTATTTATAATCTGTGCTTACGATCATTTAATGATCATTTTAGCAAGAACTGAATATAAAATCTATGAACTATTGAAGAGGAACTATGAACTATTCAATAAGAATAGAAGGAAGAATAGAATAAAATATGAAGTTTTCTATTGAATGTTACCTTTAAATTAAAGACTTTAAATAACTATAAACCTATAAGCACTTATAAATTTATAACTAAACGAATAATTTCTTTCTTTCATTACGTGAAAATAGGTTGAAGTGTGAACTTTATTTAATATAAGTTATATGTACGTAATAATAAATTTTTATATATTTTAAGGAATTATGAACTGTTATCAATTATCATCTTATAAAAATATTAAGTAAACACAATTTTTAAGTTTATGTCTTAATGAATATCATTTAGATATTATTAAATTATTTTTACCACTGTTATAACTTAAGATGGAAAAAAAATTTAAAAGAATATTTATTCTATTGTTATGACATCATTCAAGAGAAAGTTTCATCAAATGATATGAATCTAAAAATAATCTGTTTTCAATAATCTGTCATCAAATAATATGAATCTAAAAATAATCTTTGTTTCCTATTTTTCACAACTTCACGAATCATTTAGGCGACAGAATTCAAAAGAAAATTAAAAACAGAAAATTTCCAAAGAACAATCCAAACGATTGCTTCGGAAGTACATGAGACACATTTAGAAAGGGAATAAAACAATGTTAATCTGTAACAACCTCTTGGTTAACTTATTCTTAGACCTTTGTCAAGCACATTTGGTTTCCAGTGGGTCGAGAAGGAGGGTGAAAAGGGCTTGTCCTGTCCAGGTGACCA